>QEWY01003184.1:0-36825 GCA_006503575.1 Baylisascaris schroederi
TTCCCCTACTTCTCGTGCCCAGAATCTGCCACAACTCTTGTGGAACCTCCCATTCTTCAGAGCACAAACTGGATACCACGCGACCAAATGCGGCCGCGCGGAAGGTTCCTGACGAGGTGGGAAGAATCACTACTACAGCTCTGCGGTCAAAGCAGAAGATGAACAGCAGAAGAAGATGGTTCTAGACAGGTGACAGCAGATTCGCAATGAGATGACGTATATCACATTGTTCATGTGGAATATGTTGTATTCTTACATATCCATCTTAATTGAACCAAAAAACTTCGTGCAGTAAGAAAGTCTGCTGCTATGCATAGTTCGGGAAGCGATCGATGATATGAGGCTCTTCTGCAATCTCTGCTTACATTAGGCTCTTCTGTAAACACGCTTTTCAGCTTCAGCTTCCAGAATAGTCACGACGCCTCAAGTGCAGTCGTCACCTATGCATCCACAATTAAACATCGAAGATTGTGCTATATCACACGACGACAGTTAAAATACATTGCCCAAACAAATTTTCGCGATCGCTATCTTATGTAAAAACGACAAATTTTCTCGTTACTGAGTGACACTGCTGATGCTGTTGTTTTTTAACCTTCCCCTTTCCTAGACTTCTCCATTTGCTTTACATGGTTGCACAGACCACGTACATCGAAGACGCATCGATTTCATCGTATCAGCCCATCACTAAACCCCACAATGCTTAGCCACTTAGCCACCACGTACTCACTAAACCCCATCATTTTGATATGGCGACTGATGGGCTAGCTGACTTGCCACAGCTTGAACGTCTATGAACATTTTATCACCAACAGTAGTGTGTGAATACTCAACGGATTAAAACACTTTGAGGAGCCCAAGAAAGTACCCATTCACGCTCCCGTCCGTCACAACATCTGAAGTCGATGATTTCTATATCTTCGTCGTCCTTCCCATATGCCTGTGACATTTTTACCGTAGCCAAAGGGCCTGTGCGCGTTTAGTTACGCGCGCTTGTCTGCGTCCAAAATGCTTAATTACACGCCTACCTCACAAGAAATTTCCGCACACCTTTCTGAATGGGAGATGCGAATAACAGCGAACAAACTGCGGGTCCCGCGAAGAGCTCGGAGTCGATCTCGACACACCATTATGCAGCTTTTACTCTAGAGGCGCAAAACCTCCCCTTCCCCCTCCCGCTCTTTTACAGCACCGATCGCAGATCGATGTATAACATACAATGACCCGAGTATTTTCGTCTTCCGTAATCCGGTCCTTACTTTCGGCATTCGTGTAGCAACACCCACTCACAATGTCCAACACTTCAGCACGAGAATCATAGCACGTAAATCAAAACATTATGGACAACGTTTGAATTAAAACATTCCCCGACAGAAAAATCGCCAAATGTGGTCTTTGCTCTTTGCAAAAAGAAGATCTGCCACGAGGAAGGCGCTTCACTAGCGTACGATAGGAAAGTTCATCACCTAGTTCAAATATTCGCCTAATGAACGGTGACATTTGGAGTGCTATCGAACAGGGTGCAGGTCAATTTCGATTCGGAAAACCTAAAATTGCACTGATTGCGGTACGAATCACAACTCTTGCTTCGAAACCCGAAAACGCACTGATAACTGCTGTGAAGATGACGGACAGCTGAAGCTGAGTCAAGGTGCATGTTGGCCCAACTTTAATTGTGGCGATGAAAAACTACCCTCAGTGACTCCAATTAAAGAACAAAGGGATGTCTGGAGTCCACCTAGAAAGTCTTTTAGCCTAGTTTTAAATTTTGACGCTCAGGACTGCACTGACTGACAACTACGAATGATCGATGGAAACATAGAGACCCTGCAGAAATATGTCGGCAGTAACGTCAGATTCTTTTTGGACTGATTTTTTGCGATTCCTTACGGCATCTAACGACAATTTGACCACTTATGTCTGCAGATAAAGTCTGATGCCTGATGTGACCAATTTGCATTTATTCAGTGTTGCAAAATAGATATTTGTGGTTTTTTAAAGTATAACTTCGGTGTTGCCATACTCTTTAGTACTGTTCAGGAGAACTAACTTCTTTTGCAACTATCCAGAGGTGCAGCAATGCCTCGAGAAAGAATATACTATATGCCGGAGATGAGCATGCAACGTAACAATAATAATGATATTGCATTCTTAATTCAATAAAAAGAGCTAACAAGGCGACGAGATAACAACGACTTAGACTGACTTACATGGGAGATGTAATGCAAAACAGAGAGAAAGCTTTGGGGAACACGATGTGTCCGAAGTGCGGTAGGTTGTTCCATTTGACATATGCAGCTACGATCGCAACATTTTCGCTTTGGCCAAATTTACTTCGAAACCAGGCTTATTAGTGGTTCGTTAAAAGATAAACTGATTCACACGAGACTGTGCGTTCGTTCTGCAGGCAGTTTGAAGATGACTTAACAAGCGTAACGATCACAGATAGAATGAGTTCCTAATGACAGCTTTTATGAGTAATTTACACCGCTCAAAGCTTGTCAATCTTTTAGTACTGGAGCTGAAAGGATAGCCAACGATTCTGGTGCATTCCTCCCACCCATGTGGGAAAAGGCATCTCTTATTTTTTGCAACACAGCTTTAACGCTAAAGGCACATCCTCTACCTCAACCTTCATCGTCGTCTTAGCTAACGAACGTGGATTGTATACCTAGTCGATGAACAAATATTTCGTGTAAATATTTTCTTCTTTTTTCCTTCAGGTCCTCCGCCCTCTTCAAATTGCTTCGCTTGTGGCATCAGCCTAAAGCAGCTTGGAGACCCTCGGGTGTTTGAAATGTTGTGTCACGTATCTATTGCCGTGATTATATGGCTTTTTTCGAATTTATTTTCGTAGCATTGTGATAATAGTACAATATAGTAATCTTGCTCGTTCTTCAATCACTAGTCACTCTAAAAAGAAATTTCACTTATCGCCTTATAGTAATATTACACATCAACTTTTATTAGACTATCGTTAAGAATATTAAGTTTAGTTATAGTGCAACCGTTTTTCGTTAGTGATCATAATTTAATATGTTGTTGTCGGTGTATTACTAAACAGCAACATATGTAATCTTACTCGTTAGGCGCGAGGCAATTTTCAGCGTCGTGCGTCTTGCGTTAGATTTTTTCGGACTTTGCCTTTTTATAAAATTTGTAGAACAGATAATGGAGGTTGGTGGTAAAAAGAACCTAAATTCCGCTTTGCAAGGATCATTTATGGAAAAAAGGAAAAAAAACGGATCGCGACGATGAGGTAGGCGAGGTTTATGTAATTTGTTTTCAACGCATACTCTTATTTACATTTATGTTGCTTACAGTCTTTCCTTATAATTTCAATATTACTTTTTAATTCACCTCCTCATCCTCCTCTTTTCCATGCCATTTCCATTTCTATTCGTCCTGTCATTATCTTGCCTTCTGTGCTGCTCCTCTTCACTAATATTAATATTTCAAGTTACTTATTCTACTTTATTGCACATAAACCTTTCAATACTAACACGGTTATGCGCTTCGTTCTGACGATGCCCCGCGCATAACTCAGGTGTGCACGTAAACGAGTAAGGGCCGAAACGTGTTCACCTTTATTTCCATCAACAATTAACGTCTTTATCCTATTCTCTTCATATCCTTTTCTAACAGTCATCTACTTCCTTTACTTTTTCTTGTCTAATTATTCTTTTTTTGCATTCATAGCTCTTGAATAATTTCCTATAACGTTACATATTTCTGCGGGTCCTTCGATAGATATACATATAATACTTTATTTAATTTTAAAATCTTTNTGCGCGACTGGAAGAAGACCTCATCCACCTTAAACATGATAATGCCAGATTTTTCCAGCCATAATGGTTAAAAAAGAATAAGAACCAATATGCACAATTCATAAAAGCGAAAAACAATTTAAAGGGCACTGACCATAATCCGACAGCTTTATTTTATAAGTAACAAAAACATCAATTAAGAGCAATGACGATACTAAAAGCACTATTTGCCAAGATAAGCGAATATCCGTGAAATCAATAGAATAGAACAAGCACCCGGTTCAAATTGATGAAAAACTCAGAATTAGCAGACTGTCGGTTGCACAGATGTGATGAAGTGCCGGCTGTCATCCTATATGGTCAGGACGATTCGATTACTATAGTTGTCACCGAAACTTAGCGGGGGCAATAACGATGGAATGTATTCGTATTGTCCCATGTCTTCATTCTGCAAATGCAAAATGTGTAAACAATGGCAAGCAACTGTCATATAATTGCAACTCATTCATAGTTCAGTGACCAAAAACGAGAGATGCAGCTACGAGGGGGGAGAGAGCAAGTACAACTCGAATAATATGAAATGCGCTGACGGATAGGAGAGACGACTGGTGGCGGCGCGCAATACGCCGCAGACAAAGGAGCTTCAAAACTGAATGGAGAGATCACTGTAGCGAACGCCGCTATTTGCGGTGCCTTTCGCAAGACGCCGCCAAGGCGTTTATGGATGCTGGTTAACTGCGAAACATGAAACCTTCATGTGATGCCTAGAGATTACCATATCCATTTCATGTCAATTAGCCTCCCTCTTTATGACCGTATACTGAAATTTTTAATTGCAGTTTTGCATTTTTGCATTCGGACAACGCATTGTGGCTATTTCTCATCTGCACTTATATTTATTTGCCCGCGCATGTTTTTGACTCAGATTTTGATGGCCTCGTATCAACCTTCAAGTTTATGTATCAACCTGAAAGTTGGAATTAGAGTAACCGATGATGCAAAGAAAGGAACGTGCTTAAATAGTCACCGACATCGAGGAATTTCTACAAATTTGCATACTCCAGAACGGTCAAGTAGGAAAAACAGTTATTTTGGAGTCTTTTACGATTGTTTGGTCGGCCCAGTTTAGATAGGGAGAGTTTATTGTGCAGTTTTGTTACTTGTGAGAAAGTTATGAAATTAGTTAGCCTAACGAGCGAGTTTGCAGAAGGGCATATGAGGGCACCTCCCTTACTGCACTTATCCACTTGTTCTATTTTTCTGACACTGACATTCATGCACATACTATTCCTTGTTCCTCAACATCGATGCTAACTCATCTGCAGCCAATAGTGATTGGAAGGAGCAGCGCTGCGAAAATCTCGAGAAGCCTAGATTCAACCGTAAACGAGGAGCAGCAAGCAATACCACTGATATAGATTCTGAACTAACCAGGGCCATTGCTAGCACACAAGCGTAGGGATAGCGAGCTCCGAGCTCAATCGGTGGTAAGCACCGTTGCACCTGTTTGCACCCTTCTTCCTTTCCTTCCTCATCTTCTGAGGCAAAGGCAGGATTCGGTACACTTGAAAAGGCATCACCTGCAAAAGCGAATCAAAATATGACTTACGAGATAGAGAGAAAAATCAAAACCTCTGGAGTGCTGAAAAGAACAGGAATAAAATCCTACAGTTTGTTTCTTCAAGTGAATGGACATCAACTAGTAGCTAAGAAGGAAATCTTCCATAAGTTATTTGTGAATATGTGTTTGTGGAATTTGGAAGTTTGCAACCGATGCTCATCCATTAAAAATTCCACATCCATATTTGTAGCGTAAAAACGAAACGTTGGCCACTTCAAGGTGGTTAAGCGGATGTCTTAGTCAAAGCACAACAACGGATTTGCAACAATACAATCAACAAACATATTAATGCGGCGCTATGCACCGTGACTGCATGCCCAACGACCAGTAATGGGCCAGCACGCGGTCGAGCGCCTAGATCAAGAAGGAGACCTTCAATTCGATCATAACCTTCCGTCTCATCCCTCTCCATTTCAACCTTGTCGAGACACGACGGCATAACGGGTTTGCTGAAACTTTATCTATAAGCCCCGAAAAATTTCATTTTTTTAAACGGTGCATTCCTTCCATAAACATACAAGTAGAAAGCACTTGGCAATGCTCGTCCGAAAGATACCCCGTTGTGCTGCATAAGCACCTCATAATGAAACGATGATTACTGAAATGTAAATCAGCCTTTCGTTCATTTGGATGCAGTATAAACCCGAATGAAGATATAAATTATGAGAAAGCGAAAACCGACTAATTTAGGTTAACCGAGAAGTTGCAGCTCTTCATTTCGTTCGCACTGAGAAATCTCGGTAGCGCGAATTTCCCACGCTGTGTGTACCAACGTCCCGGTTCACACAATCCCTCTTCCACCTGCAAGGACATCCCTACGAAAAAAATGAAATCGTTTCGAGATAGGAAGTCCTCACAATTTTAAATCGCCAAGAATAGTCACTGCACTGGCTGAAGGTCACATTTTACGTTCAATAATCGATAAAGAGTACATTAGGCAGTGCCAAAATCAATCTACTTCTTGTGGAATATTTTTCGAAAAACCGACGCTTATTATCCCATATTTCCAATAAATGCTTTAGAGAAGTTTAATATACAGCAGGCTATCTTGACCTATTAAATCGGTGAGTACCGTAAGTACTGAAAACGTTCAGCTCATTTACGATCAGTCATAGGCTTAAAAATGCTGCCAACAGGCATTGACTAAATAATTGCAAGTATTTCTTTTAGAATAAATGCTCGCTGCGTATGCAAGATGTTGTAAAAAATGTCTCCACACTTATGCCTATGTATCCAATTCAAAAGTCAACTATCGTTTTGCATCTACGGTTCATTCGCAAATATTTTTGATAAAATGTTAGCTTTTCTTATCACTGTTTGTTGGTTGTTTTTAGGTCATAATATTGCTTCATCTTTTGCTTTCCCGTTAGCACTCTTCAATTATCCTACATTCAAAATTTTGGGATAGAATCTTGTGTTACCTCTAAATCAGTTTGATGATGAGTATTCGATATACGCCAATTTTCTATTATAAAATCACCACAAATGCTAACTGCAAAAGTAGTGTGGAGGAACTTTGCGATCGCGTCTGCGGTTTGAATTGCTCGTAAAGCCGGCGACGAAACAATCAGTGCTGGCCTGATTTCCCTCTTGTGAAGAGCCCTCGCTAGCAGGACCGCGGAATGGCGTCCAAGTGTCGTTAGAGGCGAATCTTCCTCAAGTTGCGCATCTTTGTGCCAATGAACCCTCGTCGGCAGGTTACCATCAACAGGTGTAAACTGAAATCGTGATATACAGTTATATGTTACTGAAACTCTATATGTTGTTTAGCAGGTTCGACGCATTTAAGTAATATACATTAGCAATTGAGAAATCAATTTGCAGGTGGAGATCAGAAATGAATCAATGCACTATTCTTTGATAAGATTTGTCTGGTCCTTTGGTAGTATCCAAAAAGTGCTGCACAATAACATAAAACTTTTAATCACGGTTTTTTAGTTGCGGGCGAATAAATAGTTACTGGTAAAACGCAGGAAGACAGGATATGTCAATCAGGCAAACATCCGTTGCCTAAGCACGGCGAACGCATGTACCAATGAAGAGAAAAATTAAAGCTGTGGGAATCGCGATTTACTCGATTTTTGTAAATCTACTTTCAACCCTAATATATTCGTAAAAAAGGTAACTGTTTCGATGCTACGACGAAAAGCCTTGGGTTGCGATATACTCCTCAAAATAACCGATCGCAAAAAAAGTTGAGGGACAAGAGAACAATGTTAGATGCTGTTCTTTTTTGAGAACAATAGATGAGCCGAAAGAAAAATTGATTAGAAAAATTGATTAGATTGCCTCAAAAACAAATGCTTCCAACCTTGCCACAGCCTTTAGACTGAACGTGGAACCAGGCATTCCCTACAATACGATCGATCCTTTCACCGGCGCGCATCACAAGGACAAGGCGAGAGAGATCTTCTGGATTGCGCACTGCTTGACACCAGAAAGAACGTGTTACGACTGGGATCTGAACCGGAAACAACAGCTAATAGTCAGAACAGAAGTAATTGTGTTGTTATTTCGGATCCGGAGTAGCTACTAAAATTTGCATCTCTAGCTTTCTTCAGTTGCAACAAAAACTGCAACGAAATGCAAATGCACAGAATGGTGGAAAAAGAACAGAATCTGTTTTACTTGGCAATTCGTGAACGCATGGAAATCTTANTATATATATATATATATATATCCTGGGAAGCACCGATTTACATCCAGCTGTTCTTCTAAACCGTTCGGACAATTTACTTCTGAGTGAACAGGTGTTCAGCTAATTTTCTTCGCTTATTTTGTGCTACAAAATAATTTAAGAGGGTAAAGCAATCCGACTTTCGAAAGAAAACTCGTTAACGACCCTCGCAGCGATCGATCTGAATGCTCGTTTCACCGAAAAGCGCAAAATGCTGACTTCCGGAACAGCCTGAGCAAGAGAAATGAGAGAGAGCTAAAACAAAGGACTCTTCTGACCGCTTATTAAAACATGGGACAGTTTTTAAGGGTCTCCAATCCACAAGCCCTCTTCTGCAGAATTACGATGCACAATTCAGAAAACGCTTCTGTCCCGATGAGTGCTTATTTACGAACATACGGTCAAGAGATGTCGATGAGGTAGGATGATGGGGATGATGCAAACTAGACCTGATATTAAAAAAACGATAACGTTTTCCGAAAAGATGGTGGATCACATCCCATCTCAGGGATACACTTCAGGGCATTTTGTTCATAGGCGTTGAAGTATGTCTCACTGGTATGAGATGACCGGTCTCAGTCGTACGTGTGTTGTGTTGACGGGTTGAAACGGCAGCGTTGGAACTCCTCTGTGACCTCTCTCCAGATGAATCCCCTCTCTTCTCAGAACTCCAGGATTCTTTATTTGAACTTGCAACTTTCCGTTCGGATGACCTCATCTCTTGTTCATTGCCTACAAATTTGAATCGTTTACATAAAACATAGCAATTGCACCGACGCTCAAAAAATTTCACTCCGTGGTCATTTCTCTGTTCTCCGTCCCTTCCCTCCGTCGTCACAACAAAATGGCTTCTACATCATTATGGAGCCATCATGAACGTGAAGAAAAAGGAAATATCCGCAGTAATCGTCCACCTTGCACATGTGACGCTTTCTCGCTTCTCTCGTCCTCTTTTGAACTTTTCCTTCCTGAAGATGAACGACCATTCGATGCTGAAAATAGCACACTCTGACTTGTAGATCACTTATGGCCAACGCACGCACCCAAACGCTTCATCGCGACCCATCGCTTTTCCTGAAGGTTATCACCCAAACACTTTGATATCGCAATTCGACCCATTCCTCGATCCGAATGGCGATTCTCTTCCTATTTTTCCTCAACCCGTCCTATTTCATTCTCCCTCAGTCCAATTCTGCCTCATAACATTTGCAATGATACTGAGCTCTTCGTTTTTGAATCGCATCGCTCAAAATCAAATCCATAATGCCGCTCCCTTATGGCAAAACAACTTTATTTGAACTGCTGAAATAATCCGTCTCCGAGACGTCGTCTTCAACGGAAGAAGAACAGTGAGACATCATGCTCGGAAGAGGTACAGACATAAAATGATGAATGCACCCTATGTAGAACACATCCATCGCTGTCACAATATAGTTTTGTAAGTTTTATTAAAACACATACTGGAAAACTGCATGATTCAAAATTATCTGAGGCATTCAGCGACCAGAGTACCGAACACATACCTGATCTACTCGGCGAATGCTTTAAGCTGCTAGTACTTCTTCTGCTGCTGCTTTCCCTTGCTCTAAGGCCGTGACCATTCCTTGCCTAAAGGTGTAGAAATATAGGAGGTCAACGCAACCTTCTTGGTTAATTAAGCAGTCCTGTGACAAATTGAGAACAACAACATGATAAAATTTTCGAAAAAGATGAAATTTGTGGGAAAAAACACCTTAATACTGAATGAGTTTAAATTTGCGCGGATATTCTTCCCGCTATCTTCCCAATCCTTGATGCGAATGTTGTCCATGCAACGCTATGAGACTGCGAATTCGGCGAGCGACAAAACGGTTGTATTCGCCCGCAATTCAATAACATCTCTGTTCCTTTCACAATGGAAATGCCATAGAAAGAAAGATAATTTACAGCACAGAAACTTTGTGTTGAAGAGAAGCCCTGTGCCACTTTTAAGGCATCAAACTCATAAACCAATGTCGGAGTAATCGAAGACACGACCAAACATTTGAATATTCAGCAAATGAGGAGTAAATTGACTGCCCTAGCTCGGGAGAACGAACGAATGCAAATCGACTTTTGCAAGGAAAACACATCAATACTTGATAACACGAAATTAGCATCAACATCGTCTTTTAAATACACCTGCGCAATTAACAGAAACCTGCTCCGTTTTCCCAACATGCACCAAACATTTTTCCAAGCCTCTCCTATGTGCACAAGGAAATGAAATATTGGAGATCGTCTTGAAAACAAACCTTCGAGAACAGCCGCTTTAACCTACGCCACATCATTTAGCGACCGCATCTGAGTGTCCCGCCACAACAAAGTAAATAAAAATGTTTGGCATCTCCAGAACGAATAGATGTTTTTTTTTTTTGAATTTTTGCGAAGTTTTCCTGTTCATTCCGTAGAATAATTTCATTTGCTATTCATTTTGAAAAACATTTTTCGTAGTTCTGCCTATAAAAGTCAAGCTATTAGAGAAGTTTTCTCTTTGCAATGAGTTTTGTTTCAGTGTTTGGTGTGCTTTTCTGTTGCCGTTGTGAAGTATTTGTCCACACCGTACAAATAAAACTGCAATAGGGCAATAATAAAGTGACTGGGAGAAAGGCTGCTTAAACAACTTCTTTCCAAACCGATCAAGCAATGAAAAATAGCCTGCTTACATCACTTCCTTGGCGACTTCCATTTGAAGCATTTCGGTTTGCCTAGAACTGCCACGGCACTGACCGTCTTGATAGCGCTCGATTCCTCGACCATTTTGTTGTCGTGCATAAGGTTGTCGAGCCGTCTGTATTCCTCGATGAAATCCTTCATCGCCGCGTTCGCATCCGTATCGGGCCTCTTCAGCAATTGAAGTCGGTTGGATGCCTGATTTGAGGAAGTATCGCCAAATGAAGTGAATGGAATCAAAAACAACTCACTCACAACTACATGAGGACTAGATGACTATGTTCTAGGTTATCGTGAAGCAAAAGTTTCTTCTTATTTGTACCTCTTCAGCAATTGAAGTCGGTTGGATGCCTGATTTGAGGAAGTATCGCCAAATGAAGTGAATGGAATCAAAAACAACTCACTCACAACTACATGAGGACTAGATGACTATGTTCTAGGTTATCGTGAAGCAAAAGTTTCTTCTTATTTGTTGGATATGACAACGAAGAACGAACTCAACATGTCTACTTGTGATCTAACACTACTCGGACCAGATTTTTGCTTATAGTCGATCCTCCTTTTGTTTTTCCTCATATAATGCCACTGATCAGGTTATATACTCTCAGGCAGCAAAAGGTGACATCTGGAGACTGTTTAAATCGGTCTTCAGCCCGTCGTGATATCTTCGGTTTGACTCGTTTTTGAGAGGGCTCTGGTGCTCTCTCATAAGTTACTACTACTACTTCGTTTGTGCTCTATCATATCGGCATCGACCGACAGTTACCGGCTCTTGATTTCTGCCTACAATTGGCCCGCTCATGCCCCGCCGCTAGTCACAACGTGACCAAAACTTCCGAGATACAGATGCTAAAATTAGCCACTGGTGTGAAAGCACTATGTTACAACAGGAAATGTCCTATGGAACATCAGAGGGCGTTGCAATGGCCCGAATAAACTTATGAGTGTGATGTTTTGTGTCCTCTTTATATGAAACTGCGGCGTTTTCATCCCTAGCTGGAGCTAGAATGTTCCGTTAAAATCTCGAAAATACACAGAGTACAGCTGTCGGACAATCGCTGTTGACAACCGTCGCGTGTGGCCGCCACTTGTTACGTACTTTTGCTGATTCGTCTCAGTTCTGGACTCTGAGCTCGGGAGCCACTGGATGTGTATTGCATATCGTGACAACTCTTTTATGCGGGGAAGGGGGTGGTGAGCCTGTTGCACATCACGCCTATCATTCGCGTCATTCGCGCCGATCTGCTGAGAGTCAAAAGTAAGTTGCAGACGTTTCAGATGGGAAATATTCCCGTTTCTTGAAAATTAATGAAAACTGGTGTAATATGGGGTGGAAATTTTCCACCAAACGGTTTATCATCTGATGATAGCCGAGTTACACGGAACAAATCTTTTGTGGGAACTTTTTATGAGCGACAAGATTACTCAGGAATCATATTCATTGTTTTGCATATTTTATTTTTCCTTGTGATATATGAACTGCTTAACAAGATGGGCAATGCGGAAGCGGTTATCATGACAGCTTCCCTAGTAAGCGCTCGATATATTAATGAGGCGCAGCAGTGCAATAAGGCTTGCCAAGAAATTCATTTGCGTTTTTAATTCGCATTTTTATGTCGCATGCGTGTTCCACATGAAAATTTGGAAAGCAGTTGATGACTAAACGGCTTGAATCTGACAAAATATGCAAATAAACTTGCGAAGTTGTGGAACTTTGTTTGCATAAAATGCCGTCACAGAGTCACCCATCACTGATGTGCACCCATTTCAGTGCACGTTGCAATTAAGCTGATATCGCTTTGCATTTGCGTATGCTGCCGTTAATTTGCATTAACGGACTTGCAGCCTATTTCGGAGAGAGAGGAGGGAGTAAGGAGTCATGGAGCCCTTCCACAAGTATTTTGTAGGAAGTGAGCCAGCGGAACGGCCGTTCCGTGATGTTAATATCACTATTTGTGATTTCATTGTCTGTTAATGCAACTGCGCTCGCTTCGATTATTACGCTGCTGATTGCACTCACACAGTGTGTCTCGAGGTGCAAACAAAAGCGCCCAGTTCATGGCGGAGACAAACATCTGAAGCAGCTGGACAGCGCTACGGTAATAATCGTGTTTCTCTTTACCACAGATTCATCGATTCCTGGTTTTTTTAAAATGTCCTACATAACCATTTCTTAAAGCATCTAAGACATTGGTTAACCATAGTAAGAAGTATTTGTTTTCTGTCATATCTGATTGTTTTCTGTCATATCTGTATCAATGATTAGCGACGTTGATACAACATATTCTGAGTTCAAACCAAAGAAAAAACAGCGATTTGAGAGACAAGAGAACAAAACTGTGCACCCGAGAAGCACAGAAGTCACCTTCAGTATAGTTTGCTCCTTGAAACGAACTGGAGATGTTTTGTGGAGAAGAATTGTTCAGTGTAGCCTTCGATGTTATTCGGCGATGAAGTGTTCATAAAGCTGAAATGAGTCACTCGTGCATCAACTGTCAACAGAAAACTATCTTGTAAGGAAGTGACGGTGTTGGAGAATAAAGGAACGTCAGAAAGTGTTATGATGCTGAGAGTCAACCTCCGAAGGATACTAAGAAAAAAATATGAGTTGCTAGATGAGACAGTGGGGATACCACATGTGTACAGTGTGCTTAACGTGATCAGATGCTGCTTAAATAAAGAAACGACCAAAGATCAAGTAAAGTTGTTGCGAGTGAAAGTGAAAACCTGAACGTCACACACGCACATTCTTTCCAAACATCACCCGCTTGCGCCGTAATTTCGAAACTGCGAAGTGCTCCGATCGATATCAAGTTCTACGAATGCAGTTTTTGGGTACTCGGAAACTGAAAATGTAGTCTCAGTAGGTAAGACATTGTGAGCAATCTTCTTCTATTTCGCCGCAAATTGAGGCCAGAAGGAGGTTTTGGAGCTCGAGGATGTCGGAAATGAAACAGACCTGATTTTATTAAATGAATGCCGCTCTCTCCCCGGATCTAGGGAACCTCTCGTTGATAGGACCCACCGACAAAACCGAAAGATATGTGGTATTGCTGGGCGCCAAACAGCGATATTCTGATTCGGACTTCTGTATTATATAGATGTGCTCGGAAGGTCTTGTACTGAGCCACCTATAACTGCATAAATCTTGCTCCGCTTCGGCAAAATTCCAACTCTTCCAGCTCTCCAGACAATCCCCAAACGTGGGTATTGAAGGCATACCCATCATTTACTCACCTCTACACCGGTATGGCACTCACTACACATAAAGGAACAATTGACTTTCATTCATGCAAAAGCATCGATGAGACGCAATTTCTATTTCGTTTTCTTTCAAGCAACACCATTCAATCAGCAATGCATCCCTAAAGACATGTGCCGCACTATGCCAGTGCAAGTGATGAGAGAAGGATAGTGCACTGAAGTACTAATATAATATATTAATTTGAATTCCACAGCACTAATCCAGTACTGAATCCACCGATAATGGGTCACCACGAGAAGCACCTATAAATGGTAATCCTCCAGAATTAGCAATACCGTCCTTACACCATCAAACACCCCCCCCGAAGTGGTCAAATCAACCTCCCCCTTACAGTTCCTTCTAGATACCCTCTGTTCTTCCAGTTTTCCATTCATCACTTCTCATGTCGCCCAACATCCATCGATCTTACACCCTTAGATATTTGATTTCGTCCATTCAACACCTCAAGGCATCAACTGTATACTGTTCATGTATCCCTTCACCCTTCATAACTATACATATGTCACCGTGGAATTAAGTTTCCTTGTTTCTCATGATGACGAATAATAGCAGAAACTTTGAGTGAATTATTCTATATTGAGTTGAAGTTTGTGTACGGATTACCACGCCCATCAGTGTGCATAAAGGCATAAATAACGTTGAAATCGCTTCGTTATCCACTGTGAACATCGTGCGCCAATAAAAAGGCATTCAACGCTGTTCAAGTTATCTCATGAAATTCAGTATTTAATTCCAAGGCGAAAAGCGAATGTAACACACTCAAATGCATGCAAGCATAATTTCAACATTAGAAAATAAAGAAAAAGTTTCAGTGTATAGAGATCTCGATCGTATCAAATCGATAGGTCTCCTATTTTATCACTAAATTTGCTTCATTTGTATAGATAGTGAAATGACGTCAATATTTGCATTAATGGATTCTAAATTGTTTCGTGTGCTGTTATAAACTGTTAGTGGCAGGGTTTATTTGAGGTTAGAATATCTCTGGGGCAGCCCGCAACCATACAACTGAAGTAGGCAGACCGAATACAGTTTAATAAATACGCTATCGGCGTATTTGTTCGAGTATAAAGGTTACGAAGACCCTAACAGAATGCTTGCATAATTACGAAACAGTAGATGTATATTGGGTTGTAAAGATTCCGGATATCAGGATTAATAAAAGTGGTGGAGGTGATTCGTTGATCGAAATACATAGAGGGTGTAATCTTAGAAGGAAAACAAATAATGCAAATCGTTTATAAACGTTACAAAAAAAGGGGACCAGCAGAAGGTAGGTGCGGGAGCTTATTGATGATTTGTTGATGTTTGATTGTTCATGTTTTTATGGGCCAATCTGCGGGCTTAATGTTTGTGAACTCCTAGACGGGAAGTGGTGAATTCGATGGTACAAAATTTCAGCTAATGGAATCGAAGGTGGTACGGATGAAAATAGTTCTTAGGGCATGCATCCTCATAGGAGAGGGGTTACGCCATGCATTCTCATTGGGTGGGGGGAGGAGAGTTACGCCATGTATTCTCGTTGTGCTGGGCAGGGGGTGTGGGGTCCTGAAGTATATGCGGGGCTATTTAAGCAAGATTACTTATTGATTCCGTCAGAGTTATTTGATTATGTTGAAAGTTGTTGAGTGGCACTTCTAAAAAGCTCTCATAACAGGCGGTACAGTTCCAGGGTCAGTCACTAATTCATGATTCTCGGGCTTCGATTTTTCTAGGCCAAAACTTGAATTTGGTAAGAGACATTATTTTTTTCCCGAGTACATTTGCAGATTTCATCCACTACCTCCTCCACCACGCCTATAACCAGTGCATTCATGTATGGTGGAGCAGACCCACTAGAGTTATTAGTGAAGCAATAATTGTTGTTGTTCTCTTCAGTCATTCTTTTTCGGATGCAATTGATCGTTCGTAAAGAAGAATAGACCTATAATTAAGCGAACAGGGAGGATGGAGCAAATAACACAAGCACTGTTTCCTGTTCATTACGGCTCTTTTTATTCGTAATCAGCTCCCTGTTTTCCTTAGCCTGAAATTTTAACTGATATGAGTTTTTAGCAAGAGGGGAGGGGTTTAATGATCTAGGCGCTGCTTTAAACATAGCGGTCTTTTTTCCCAGTTTTCATCAGTGGATCAACTGAGGAATAGTCAACAAAGTTTTAACAACATGATAATGATACTTTTTCTCTGAATTTACTAGGTCGCATCTTCAGAGTTGCGTTTATTTTATTCTCATGATGTGTTGAAGTGTGTTTATTGCTACATAACCCAATTATTAACGTATAAGCGGAACTAAAGATTATAATCGATGACATTTTCCCATTAAAAATTGGTAAGTCTAGTTTGGAAGTCATGAAATAGACTCGAATACTCATCCTACTCGAAATAAAAAGTTCTGTTATAGTTTCTAAGCGGATCATTCGTCGAAAAACTGAGATCGCTAAGTATTTTTCCATTCCGACTCCACCAGGATATTTAAGATTTATAATATACCGGGATTAAGTACTGTTGCGAATTATTGCATAATGACAATTGCTAAAGTTGACTGCTCTGAATTCATTAGACTTTCGAAATGCTACATCTGGGTGATTGAATAAATATTCATTACAAATCTAAGTAATGATATCGTTTCAGCTTTTATTTTAGAAGATTGTCTAATACTGCTATCGATAGGGGGGAGGGGTGAGGAGTCGTGGCTGTAGAAATGCAGTGGTCTTACAAACGTGTATGAGTTCACAAGCCTTCGAAAGATGCTTCTGCTTAGCCTCGCTTGTTGCCCATTTTTCATAGTACCACTCGGTACTATGAAAAAAGCACTGTGCGGGTAATTCGTATTATTTTCGTGAACTGTTTCTGTATGGTTCTAAATTCTTTAAAGCAATTTTGTGGGTAGCTACCTCACAACCCTGCCTCTCGTCTGTCCACCATACCTCGTTCTTGTCCACTTGACCTCAGCTCATTACCTCGCTGATGAAATCTGCTACTTTCAATTCTCACTGATGACATATCGTTGAACACTATGACCACAAGTGCGTGGGGGAAGGGGATGGTTGGGAAAGGGCTGTAGAGGAGTGTTTAGTTGCTTTGGATATGTTGGTATGAGTAAAAACGATGTGATTTTCGTCACGTATCGCTTGCGCATTGCATCAATTACAATATATTTTCAAACATTTTCAGTTTTAACGCGTTCAACCATATGACAATGAGTGCAGGACCAGGATTTGTTGGTATCAAATTCTGCCCCGAATGGTGAGCTCTGTCACATTTTGCTTTATCACAACCTTCTGACAAAGTGAAGTGGTGGGGGGAGGGTTCTCTTACTAAGAGTCCCCCCACGCACTTCCTCCCCCCTCCTTCCCCCCAAGCACTTGCGGTCATAGTGTTCAACGATATGTCATCAGTGAGAATTGAAAGTAGCAGATTTCATCAGCGACGTAATGAGCTGAGGTCAAGTGGATAAGAACGAGGTATGATGGACAGACGAGAGGGAGGGTTGTGAGGTAGCTACCCACAAAATTGCTTTAAAGAATTTAGAACCATACAGAAACAGTTCACGAAAATAATACGAATTACCCGCACAGTGCTTTTTTCATAGTACCGAGTGGTTTTCTACCCAAATGGGCAACAAGCGAGGCTAAGCAGAAGCATCTTTCGAAGGCTTGTGAACTCATACACCTTTGTAAGACCACTGCATTTCTACAGCCACGACTCCTCACCCCTCCCCCTATCGATAGCAGTATTAGACAATCTTCTAAAATAAAAGCTGAAACGATATCACTACCTAGATTTGTAATGAATATTTATTCAATCACCCAAATGTAGCATTTCAAAAGTCTAATGAATTCAGAGCAGTCAACTTTAGCAATTGTCATTATGCAATAATTCGCAACAGTACTTAATCCCAGTATATTATAAATCTTAAATATCCTGGTGGGGTTCATCAATGGCCCTCTGTACCGATTGCACATGTGGAGCCATCTGGTGAGCTTCGATCGTATACTTCAAAAGGTTGCCATTTGTACGAAACGGCTTCTTCCAACGCATAATCACGACCGCCTTCTCATCGTTATGACGATTGTTGACCGCATAAAGCTCGAGCTGTTGAACCGCATTTGGCACTTAAAACACTCAGTAATATCATCGTTTTCACAAATCACAAACCCTTCTCCAGCTTCATCCAAACGCAATTAAGTCACAGTGCCGCACTGACTAGTGTTCAGGATTCGATAGGGAAAAGCAAGGTGAGAAACTAGGGTACAAAGGAAGAAAAAAGAAAAAAAGAATGCAAAACATCCTAAAAAGTAGAGAAAGAAGGAAATTATTGTGTTATTCAGTGCTGCAAGCCAAGGAAATCGAAAATCTTGAGGACTGCTAAAGAAGCAAAATGCTTTGAAATAAGTTAAGAAGTAAGATAACGGGTGGAAATAGTCAAATAGGGATGACACGATGTGGTCATACGGAATAAAATCCTTCAACAATGGAAAAGTGTCCATTAAAAGTCGATAAATTAGTCTTGTTGGCCATTGATGAACTCATTTCCTCTGCGAATATTCCGTCCTCAAAAAATAATGATTATGAACAAGGTGACCAATTTGTTGGTTAACATTCCACCCCACTGTCAGTTGATTTGAGACAAGAACGACAATGTACTGTCGGTCAGTTACATTACAGCACATCTCGTTCATCACGTTGTAACCTTTTTTGGATCAGCAGGCGAATGATCAACGCTAAAACTTATTTCTTCGTGATGGTATTTGAACCAGTTTCACTGAAATTCTTACGCTTCTTTCACTTACAGAACCCCTGATGAGATTTCTGTCTCATACACCAACATTCCATTTCAACTATTGAATACAGTAAAAAAGAATAAAGCATTACCGCCTTCAGGTAAGCGGAACTAAATGGGCGCTGATAGCGGTCCATCATGCTGTCCATTACGTAAGCAGATCTGCGCGTAGTGAACAGTGTTCGACTGCAGCCCAAATACAGTAGCCTTGACTCTATCACTAGCGACCAATGTCTCCTTTGGGTGTGTATACAAATTGTGACTGAGCATTAACATATCAGCTCGCTTTATTCGTTTATACTGTAAGAGCGCTTTATTCAGCATATTCGATATTCTCATATAACAGAAATCAAGGCAAACTGACATCACTCTATGGCTCAAAGATTTTAGGGACAGCAACATAATGCGATGAATATAAATTTTCTGCAGTGAAGATTCGAGACGTTAGCCACAAGGTATCATCATCACTCTGTTGAAGGAATCATAAGCTAGCTGTAAACCAATAAGTATACAACTGTACGGCATTCTCACGACATGAGAAGCCAATAGCATTCCTTTTATACGTTTTTCTCAACGCTGTTTCTGCAAGAGGACGTTGTAAACACTTTTAAATACAAGATGCGCAGGAAATAAACGCGAAATGGCTGCAAAAATATGTCGCTACAGTCGTCAAGACATATTTCACGGTATGCTTGCTAACAACACGATACTGTTACTAAGTGAATGGCGTCGACTTTGTTGGCTACATTAGCGGTGATCTTCACTTTACAGAAAAGCGATTTTGTGCCTATACACATTACCAAATTCGTGTCACTAATGCTTGACAGTTTGAAATTAATGCCACCGCTTCAGTTTTTAATAAAAACTAGAGACTGCTTTATTAACTGCATAGCATCTGTTACTGCCTCACGATTACCACCATCCTAATTTTTCGGTCACACACGCACATTTCTGACAACACATAATAAAGATTAGCGAATCAAAACTCCAAAGTTTGACGGCCTTCTTCCTCTACCCAACTGTTTTATTGAGGATACGTGAATGNAGAGCAGTGATTGCAAGATCGCTTCAAAAATTCGGTTTCATAAGCCGTTATTGGCCCGTCCTATGCATATGCTCATTTTATTTTCTCTGAAAAGACGATCTGAAATGTTTCCCATTCGCCACTCAGTTGCAATCCTGAACATGCTATTGAGTTCATCCTTCAATAACATGATACTGAGAGTTCATCCCTCATTAGAGATAAGGAACCGCATTGGCAAATTGTACCACAAAATCGGTCTTTCGATAAAATTAAAAAATGATTCAGAAAGAGCGAGGAAATCACCGCAACGTTGTGCTCATCACACGTTGTCGAGTCTCTCTGATCTGCCTCTTCCCAATCATGTGCCCATGTTATTATCTGCAAAGCATCCTCCAGACGGAAGCAACTTGCCGAACGACTCACACAAGAGAAAACTTCTCATCTTACGATAAACCAAACCTGATCGTTAGACGCATAATAATGGCAATGAGCTCAAATCCTCCTTCTTTCAATTTTTGAGAAAAGCTTGCAAAGCTAAAAGTTTATAGAAGGGGTGAAACAATCTTAAGAAAAAACACCAGAAGGATCCATTTTGTGGATAGGATGCAAAATATGAAACCATAATGTCTTCATCTCATAGCAACCTCAGCGGGATGAAACAATTCCACAAAATGGAAAGTGGTGCAAACAGCTGATAAAGCAAGAGCAAAACCACCACCAAGTGGAGCAGGACAACTGAGAACTTTAAGGGGGAAGATAGTATGGGTTGGACGTCTGCGGTTAGAAATTACATTTTTCTGTTCTTTCGGCAGTTACGTCTGTTTGTCGCAGACACAGCAATTATCATCGAGTGGTGATAACCGCAGTTGGCAGTTGCTACCGTGGTAAACATTTTCATCTATAAGTGTAACATTTGTACGAAAGAGACGAGTTTAGACATCAAATTGAAACTTCGTTACTTCAGCTTCTCTGAACCAGAAACTGGAACTAACAGACATACACACAAAAGCCAACAGCAATCATAAGGCGCCTCTAAAAAGGTTATCAAGAATGGAACGAGGGGGTACCTTTATGACGGTAAAGTTGCCTTGGACTCGCTGCAGGTCGACGGCATCCCATGCGAAGGTAGCTGAAGTTGAACTAACGCTTACCACTTTGAACCCGTTTGGGGTATAATTGGGATTACCTTCACCAGTATGGCCCAGTACCGTCTGCATCGTGACGCTCGATCGCCCTTCTGCATTGATTGCTTGCACCTGAACATCCACAGTCATCGGTCAAAGAATCTCAAATGAAATTTGAATTAAATGAACATAACCAAACAAGCTACTCCACCTCGTTCCTCTCGGCCAAAAGCTCATCTGGAAATTACGCGGAACTGCTTTGCGTGTTTGAAGAATTTCTTGCACAATTTCTAGCTTTCCTTGTGCAAAACAACACAAAAGTTACATCCAACTTCTTAATAATCACTTTAGAAAAACACATGTTTCTACTTAAAGGCATAAAAATAACCATCTGAAGTGTCACTGATAAACCCAAAATACCCAAAAGAGGTGCGAAATTTAAACCCAAAAGCACAAACGCACGGACGCAAGCTGATGAAAACATGCAAATGAAGAAAAAAGACGGCGAGAGCACCGAAAAACATACTCCGTCACAACTCATTTGGAAATTGATATGCCGTTTCAAACGAACATAAAATATACTCAAAATACCAGTCTGAACTCTTCGGCAGAGGAAACAGACCGGGTTGATTTTTAAAAGAAGCAAATGAAGGACGGTATCGAAATCCTTCCCTCCCTTACACAACGAGTCGTTTCCTCGTGCTTTTAGTCTCACTCGCCGCTCTCTGAGAGAAAAGAAAAACCACAAAAGAAAAAGCGTGACTCGATGAAGTTCGCTCTTTAATTCCACTAGTTGCTTCCCAGAAATTCAGGGCAACGTGGCGCTTAATCAGCGATCTTTATCCCACTTCCACGTTGTCCTATCCCATAAAACTTTACTTTACTCACATTTCTAAGTCATAAAATCTTTATTGTATACCACTTTCGCTCATCCTGTCGAGTATAACAAGTTACTTCATTCTTGAAATTTGCGTAAAACTACATTTCCAGTCGTTGCTCCTTGCCTTCTGATTTTAAAATCCGCTCCTGGGATTGTATTACATCCCCAGCTTTGTTTTTACAACTGTTCCCTTTTCATCAATAGGCGATCTGTGCGGATCATTCCTCTTTTCATTCAAGCAACAGATAGCTATCTCACAAGCAATCTCAGCTGGAGAAGAGAGACATTTTAAATGAAGAAGTGAAAAGTCAACCATGTAATCACTGAACACCTTCAACTTGCCCTCCCGACCTCTCATCATCTCGCTGACATGTGAAAATAAATGCTATTTCACTTCGTATGGATGAAACGGCGCCTCAATCGAAAAATCGATCCCGTATCGACTACTATACGGATCGTTCACCGCTTCCTCTTTTCATGCATCTTCCGAGTCCAACTGTAAAGAATACGATGTTGAACCGATAAAACAGCAATGAAAGGTGCAACAACCGTACCTCCCACCAATAAATGTCCCTCTGTTCAAGAAAATTGATTACGCTGCAATAAGAATTGTTGAAATTGGCATATAAAGCGAACTGCTCAAGATAAGCAGCCAACGCAAAAGCCAATACAATAAAGCAAAAGTTATTGAGAAAAGGAAAGGCACCACAGTTTGATCCTACCTGTACCCGATGAAATAGGCGACTGCGAGCGTTCAGCTTCGTTTTCAAATCACAGCACATACACGGTGAAAGAGGTGCAAAAAGAATAAGCCATCCGACATATCGAAGTGCAATACTACGAAAAGACTAAAGTCGTAAAAAGGTTGCGCCTCGTTGGACATACTCACGATTCGATTGAGTAAATGATAGAAAAATTCATTTGTTTGTTAAAGTCATTTTCGAGTGATACCCGCATCCAGCGATATCATGACTCGCCAATGGTGACTTGCTCGTCGCAATGAAGGTCATATGTATAAACGGAGGTGTGCACACTCCCTCTTGCCGTAATATGGAACTGCAACAACCCTCGCACTGGCCATCTCTCCCTCTGTGCAGCGCTTTCGGTAAACACTTCAAAATAATAAAATAAAATACTGGAGGATATCTAACAATATAATGGAAATCCCGTCCATTCCAATCCTCTGGTGGCATCGACTTCCAAAACACGATGAAGTTACCGGGACGGGAGCCGCTTGCTGAAACGCGTTCCGGATTCTTCGCCGGAATACGTGGTGGAGTTCTGCATTCACCACTGACGAGCGAAAATGGTCAGTGCCCGATGTCATTCTGCACAAATAATGGGAAACGATACTGCTATACAATGTCCTCTCATTCTCCCATAGTGAATATACCAACAATAAAAATTGTGTCTGCAATCATGTCAGACAATGAAAATAGGAATGGCTCCGCTCATTTCCTCACGTGACAAAAGTGTTTGGAATAAAACAAACGAAAATGTGTTTCAATAATGTTTGGAATAAAACAAACGAAAATGTGTTTCAATAAGGCCGATATGGCCCTCATGTTTTTGCAGTGTCAGTTACTATACCAATCCGCTGCGTCAATAACCCAGCGAGCGGATGACATGCACAACGACCATTTGCTTCTCATCTAAAAGGCCACTTGAAAACATGAAAATATTTATTGTCCAAATGCATGCACAACTGCTGCGCTAAGTGAAAACGGTGCCTAGCTCACTGATTGACTATCGAGGGTAGCAGCTGACACTAGCTGCTCATCGGTAGTGGTCGGTGGTACCGATTTCGTATACATATGGCAACTACTCGTCACACATTACAGCATACCCCAACTGGTTGTAGATGCTTACGAAAGTCTAAATCTCATAATGCTGTTACGATATTTCGTTCTATTAACGATGAATAAAGAGGAGGATATGGTGCTTTACCTAGCCATAAGGATGCAGAATGAGTTCCAGTAAGCCAGTGGTAATATGATGACTGTCGACGATGGATTCCAGCCACTCTCTTATTTGAGGATGCTGATGGGTTATATTCCAAAAGAGGAGGCAGTCAAAGCTGGTATAATCTGAGGCGAAAAGGTAGCTGTAGAAAAAGGGTGGAAAGATACGGGTAAAAGGTTAAAAAAACGGAATTTATTTTTCTACACAAAAGTACCAATCGTTCAGCTAATAGTGAACACTATAACCGGATATGATGCACTTTTATTTCGCCTGAATTAATAGCGAAGTCACGAATTACGTTTACAGCAACACTTATGTCAAAATTGGAGGGGATGTTTCGGGCTCGAGAGTTCGATAATTATAACCAGAGAGCCGCGATGCTGAGCTCTTTCAAGGACGCTTCCTCATAAAGAAATCGTCGTATTTTTCTGCTTTGACGCAATTATTTCACTGTAATTTGTAAATGACTTTTTATAGTACATGCCGTTTATACGTATCACTATATTACTCAAAGGCCAGCTGATGAAGTTGTTGGGGAATGCATCTTTCATGTGAAGACCGGCTTCCGTATATTACCTTGCAATAACTTTTCATTCTTCACAGACACAACCCCCATCCTTATCTCTGGAAAAAACGGCCTCCTCATGCATGACATACATTTGCCGTTTCTTGCCTGCGAGAGGCGATACTCAGCGACTAGACGTCAACAAGTCGATAAGTAGTGGTTCACTCTGTGATGATTTTTGTGCGGATAGTTGCAAGAATGTTGCGTGACGGTGACTGCCGCGTGGATGGATGGCGCTCCGATTTTTCTGGATTTTCGGTTTTGTTAGGTTGATGCTTTACTCACGCCATTTCAGTATGACCTCGGTGCCCTAGAGTTGCGGCCTACTTTTCCCTTGTCCCTTTCTTGAACTATAATGTAGCTCGTCGTGAGAAAATGCTTGCTGCCGTAAGCTTTATTGTCTTCAGACGCAGCATAATTGTGGAATAAGTTTACTGCAAAAAAATTATTCCTCTATTATGCAGTGCAATGCAATTGTGATTGAGCACATGGTATTGCCACGTAGTTTGTACTCTAAATGTTTGTTGGGCTCGCATTTGTGACATCATTTCGCAATTGTTGTGATGGACTTTTTCTTGGCGGTAGTTATAGACTGTAGCACTGATCCACCTTCGCCATTATGGAAGTAATTGTTGGACGCTGTTGCTAACAAAGCCTACCATTTTGTTTGCTCGTGCTATTTTCTTCATATAATACTGCTGCAAAGGGATATGAGGATTCACATTTTAGGATGGGGAGGATAGAAATGGGGATGCAGATAGTTTTCACTTGTGGGAACGAAAAATGTACGCATAACTATACGTCTCGTCAAATCCAAGTTTGGTTCCATCTTGATGCAGACGTTGCTATATGACTTTTTATCGTTGCGGTGCGTGCATGCCGCCTGAAATTAGTTGTATGTCCGCGTGGAGAGTTTATTTCTAAAAATGTTTATTGCAGTGACTCGTCGAGCTCTCTATGTTTTGACTCTCAATACGCTCATCTTCTACTGGGCAAGGTATGTTGACTTCGAATTTGCTTTGATGCTAGAACGTGTCGACTTAGGCGAATGTTATGAGCGTATACGATGCTGAGAGTTCGCATACGTCATTTGTATTTGTATAGTTGCTCACCCTCTCCTGTCATCCACCAATCAACGAGCCTTCTGCTGCCGTTCACCAACCACGAGGTGCGCGTCTAGGGGTAAATGGGCCACAATTGCAGACAGAGATCACAAGTCAGTCTCGTTCAGAAGATGAGTTCATAGGTATTTTCAGATTGAAAACTGAGGTCGAAATGAAGTATTGCAGTTTGCCATGGTCTGATAGCCTTTATAGGAATGAAACCGTTCTTGAATTGAACGAAGATTTCCAAAACATCGCTTCACTATTTCACTTTATCGGAAGTATGCAATCTTCGGCTTTGATTTCAAGCCGATTCTCTTAATTGGTTCCTTTTTAGGTAGTACAGTACTGAAGAATGGCTGTGAGGAGAATACAAAAGGAAATGGAGGATCTGCTCCATGACCCGCCAGCGCAATGCTGTGCGCAACCGGTAGCTGATGACTTGCTGCATTGGGAGGCAAAAATCATGGGACCACCAGATTCACCTTATGAAGGTGGCGTTTTCTCTCTCTCGATGCATTTTCCAGCCGACTATCCATTCAAACCTCCAAAAGTAGCTTTTACGACGCCGATCTACCACCCTAACATCAGCAGAGATGGACACATCTGTATGGACATCTTGCATGGACAATGGTCTCCGGCACTCACTATTTCCAAAGTCCTCCTTTCAATCTCTTCGTTGCTGTGCGATCCCAATCCGGACAGTCCGCTTACGTTTGAAATCGGGTGCCTCTACAAGACGAATCGTGAGCTCTACAACAGAAGGGCGAGGGAGTGGACGCGGAGATACGCCATGTGATTTTTTTAAACTGGTCTTTTTAACAATGTGATCTATTTCCGTATCCTGTACACTTCATTATGATCTGCTGATGGCAGATTGGAAGTCCCTTCATCGCATGCAGACAACAACGTTACCTTCAAGAAATAATTCTTGCGTGCTTTCCTTTATAGGTCCCTTTTTGTAACTTTCAGAAATGCGCGCATTGGTGCATTTTGCTCGTTGCATCTGGTCAAAAGTTCCGTGTTCTGCTTTGTCGTTTGCAATTTGCATCGTCATTTACGTATGATATTTGATCAGTTTCACTCGGTACAGTGGGTTTTCCATAGCACATTTGCCATTTGAATAGAGACGATGTTGCGCCACATGTGCCACGATTGATTGTGTTGATCATTTAAGTTTCGTGCATGATGAAGTGTGTCAATTTCTATGGATGTGATCAAAATTTGTTCGCCACTGTTTGGTTTAATAGCGTTCATGAATTCTGTTGAACAATGTGGTATGTTTTCATGATTGAATGCAACAGTGTCGCCTATGCATACTGGCCATCAGCTATTTTTTGTCCGGTCGCAGCTTGACCCTTGATTACAGCATGAATTCTATGCTTGAGGTCCTGATCACGGGTGGGTGTCAGACATCCAGATTCGAGCTCCAGTTTCATCCTGCATCACCCTTCGCTTCGTAACCTTGTCTAGAGTATGGTTTCTGTGGTAGAGGTCCTGGTCATGGACGGGTATCAGACAAATTCAGACTCGCTGTCAAGCCAAGGAATTCGAAGTTCCGTGGAGTTTGGCTGCAGGAGATCAGCAGATGTCACGTTAAGCAAGGAACGTTTAGTCTGATATATGTTTCACGGAAATGAGCATGCGTAAGTGGGGGAACCGGGCAAATGATGCGGCGGGAAAGCTGGAGGGGGCGGGAGGAGTGGAGTGGTTCTGTGCTCAACAGTACCTTGTGTTCGTTGCCCTATCTTCGTCTGCCTTTCGCGGTGTTCACTAAGACCTTTGTCCCATCATCTATGCCGATGAAAAACTGCTTGAGGGTGTGCCATCCTCTTCGGCAAGAAATCTTTTACGTTGTCGCCAACTGATTTTTTTGGTGGGCAAGTAAAATTGTTGGTGCAGTTTGTTGGTAAATGTTGGCGTCAACCTAGTATTTAACCAAAAAGATTTGGTTCCATTGTTTTTATGGATCATCGAACATCTCGCATGTTTGAACACGCTGTAGAGGTCCTTTGCTCATGCAGCGCGAAAGCAAGTCAGGTCATATGGTGTCACACTTTCAGTTGCCATTTCGCTAAAGTGGAAAATACATACAAAGTTTTAACGAACATTCAACTTTCTACGGTTCACTCAAACGTTTATAGTATTTGAGTATTGATATACTGGAAGCGACAATTCCTTTTGAAGGAAACCTAGGGTCAAGTTTTTTTGCTATATGCATATAAGTATACACTTATACATACATACATATATAGTCAACTTTTGGTTTTATGTATATAAACATAAACACAAATATAAATGTATCACCACAGCGAATGACCTCACCTCGATTTTCAGAGGGCGGGTGTCTAGAAAGTGGAAAACCTCCGCGTCCGACGAAGGTATAATCTGAAGCGTAACCTCTCTCGTCAGGAGGCTGGTGAATCATTTACAGAGTGGCGATTTCCTCGTAAATTTGCGGTTCATGCAAAATGCAGCAGGCTACTTATTTTGCTGGTGCCGCGAGAAGCGTATATGCTCTCTCCGATTTCGTTCATTTCATTTGTTCTGTCTATTCCAAGTTTTAAACGATCCGGAATAGAGCAGGTTTCCGGAAGAGATTATTAATTCCGGCGATTTAGCTGCGCAATCTGCTGGAATTCGTGGAGTCCTTTCTTCACTAGTTGAGAACTCACAACATCTCTTATGCAAGAGTTCATTCAGGGACTATGCAAACGCCTTTACTGAGTGAAAAACTTGCAAGATGCAGCTGAAGAGCCTCGCACCTTGCCGATAGCTGTCGTCGATCACTGTGTCTAAAGGCTGCTCGACGTACACCACTCGTTCACCCCTATCATATTCCTGTTGCAAACCAATTATTCTTCTAGTGTGTTTCTGTCGGCAATAGTCGAGTTTCTCACTACATTCTTGTTAGATATGCTCTGTTTTTTGCTGTGGTTTTGTCAAAGCTTGTTTGTGAACTTTCCGGTGCATCTCTTCTCTCAAGTCATTCAACAGTGCCTTTTACCTAAGCATTGGCCAAGTTTTAGCTGCCCTGTTCTACGAAGAGATATGGCATCGTTCCCAAGATCGATTTCATGAACGCAGAACTTGAATTCTGTGAAAGTTACTTTGGTACGTTTGTTGAAATTGAAACCTCATGAAATCAATAATCTAAAAGACTTAGGTTAGGACAAATTGTTATGCAGAGGAAAAGCTGGTGCTGGCAAATGTGACCTCATCTGGTTGTGCTCATATTGAAGAAACTATCAGGTCTAATTGAAATCTTAAAAATGCTCTGAGAGCCCGCATGCACGTTGAAAGTTCAGGAGGTACATCTCAATGTTGCGGAGCAGTAAAGTTTACCTTTGTGGTGTAAGCAGCACAGAGTGCGGACAGACGCATTGATGACGAGAATTTAATTTGATAGTGCACAGAATTTGGGAACATTCTTTCAAATAAAGCAGTAATCAAAAATGTGAAATCATGAGGAAGTGATCGTTCATCCGTCTTAAGGAGCTGCCCCCGATCCCGTTGTGGTTCTATAAGCGAGCTTGCAGCCGTTGCTTTCCATGTTTGTTCGAGCATCGCATATAGTCGTTTGTAGTCAACCTCATTTGAGTCCTTTAGTGCACTAATGTAGCCATACATCTACGCATATCTGGAATACTCAGTCTGTTACTGAAACGAAACGAAGAAGAGGTTAATGAGGGTAGAACATGTTGAACTTATATCAGCCACTCAAACAACGAAGGTCGTGTGCCTGTGCATATGTGTGTCTGTGTGCGTGCATCTAGGTTTCTGTGTGTGCATGGTTGCTTTTATGTGTGTAATTCAAGACGGGAATGATACGTCATTGTATACATCGTTAGAACCAGGCACCGTAATCTTCGAGTGATTTCGAATATACCGTGCCGCATTGTTGAACCGTGTGGGAGAGTGCAAAAGACACAAATAACCTTTCGCTGTTTTGATATTACTGACGGTAAATTGCCGAAAGTGAAGAGAATGTCTCTTAGAATCTTCCACTGAGTACTTCAGACGGTCGTGGCATATATGAACGAATGTGCTGTATCATCTTGGGCCTCTTCCTTGCTGCTTGGATCTAAAAATTGTATTGTGATTTCGTGATGTACTAGAGGTAAAAAGCATTCTTACTGCCTTTCATAGAGACATTAATTGACTTCAGCTGGAAGTATAATTCGCTAATAGTAGCCTCACGCTGGGACAAAACCACAGTGTGTCCTGTCAACAAAGATAATTATTTAACATGCTTCAGTTTTTAAATCTAAGGCAGAATGATTGTACGCCATCCATTTTAGAAGCCATCGGAATAGCAACTTTTCAAGTTGCAGCTGACACAGTAAAGAGAATACGAGCCAGCGATTGGTCAAATGCATTGGTGAAGCACTCTTACGCAGGAGGGCAATTCTTGGAGAGTGACTTATCGTCAACAGCATTCTTCATCGCATCTGGGATCTTATCTCTGGAAATTCTGCCCATAGCAACGTACACGTCGTCATTTCGACAAGAAAATATATCAATGGCTCGATGCCATGCTGACAGTGCATGTACCCGAACTTTCATTACTTATTAAGACTTCGAACGATTGCATTCCATCATTTCAGTGAGCTACTGAAGAAAAAAGATAAATTAAAATTATTACACAACAATTTTCATGTCTGAAAACAAATCGAATTTAAGCATTTGAAAGGCCTCTGTTTAAAGGCCTTTAAGCGGTTGAGGCGTACTGCAGTCGCATTCGTCAGTTGTTTAAACATAACTTTTAACCATCGATGCCGAGTACCCATTTCTCGCCGCATAACGCCGAAACTTCAAAAATGCAACACCTGCATATATCTTCACCACTTGACATGAGCCCTACTTTCATAGTCGCTATGACCGCATCGTTGCACGAAAATGTCGGTGGTGTTGTTTGCAGGAAAATGCTGCTCATCCTTCTTAAGCCTACGCAAACGGTCAACAAACGTCAGTGAATGCCAGTGGGTGCAGTTTTTCTGCACAGAGGAATCCAGTGAAATATCTCAAATTCATATGGCAGGCACGATTTTAACAGATTGCTGTTCTGTTGCTATTGGTCACACGGGAACTGAGCTTACAAGCTAATAGCGGAAGGATTCAAGTTCTATGATCATGCGCTGAAGATTGCTTCTAATTTTTTCGGCTAACATGGCTTAATAAGGAAAGGAAGGATGAGTGAACCTCCTCGGATGAGTGAGTCAATAATCAAATATGACCTCGAACAAACTGATTGACCAAAAGCACATCCGATCACTCCGTACGAAACTAGTCAACAACTTCTACAGTATCTCTAAGTGTCAAAAACATTAGGAGGCGGTGTAGTACAGCTGCGTTATCCATACTGTGATTTGTACTGTTGGCAAACATTCCGTTTTATTTGGAGAGAGAAGTGCATGCACACAACACACATACATACGCATGACCGCAAAACTGCCATATTGCATTTAGCAAATACAGACATCGATAAGTATGCCCAGAACTATTCGAGAGGAAGCAATTGCTCGAAAATGCATGACGCAATTGACTAACCATAACGTACACTGGAACGTATTGTGGACAAGGTCAAACCACTCTTCATCTATCTTCTTGTCGCAATCGCCCGAAGCTTGCTTATGCTGAGGCTTGATTAACAATGACTTTTCATAGAAAAAGGCTCCTGAGAAAGCTCCTAGGGTATGCTTCAATTTTTGTGATAGAACGTTTTAGAGCAAACACGAGATTTTACTCCGGAAGTACAGGCGTGCAGTAATTCAAATTCTCTCGATTCCAACGTATCTATCCGCAAGCCCCATTCATTCACGTATAACTGCAACTGTGCTCGCAAATTCGACTTCGTCTGAAGACCTTTAAACCGTACTTTTGTAAACAATAGGAAGGAAATTGAGGATTAAGAGACGAATCCATACCTCCATAGTGATGATCCATTGGCGCGTAAATTTGGGCACCTGCTAATTTAATTTTAGCATCCGCAACGTTGAGTTTCGTCGGATGGAGTCTGCAATCATTGCCTCATCATGTTCTCATTCTCTTATAAGAAAGGTTCACAGGTTACCGCTCGATAGTGCTACTTATAATAATGAGAGTTTAACCTTCTCTACCACCAAGCCTATTCCGATGAAAAATGTGAAATGTAAGCCAATCTCTTTGTATAAAAGTGCAGTGCATCACAAAACTACTGATAACATTTCGCTCAAGACAGCATGCTGACGAGAGCCACCAACAATGAACATAAAACATTCCACGGTTTAGAGCCGAAATGTTCTCCCGTTGAAGTTAAATGCTTCTTAAACCATCTCCCTATAATTCTATCCTTTGTATCACTCACCATGAAATGAATCATCAGAAAAATTCATTCAGACATCATAAGGAATCCGCATTCTTTCTCCACTTCTTGCATATTTATTCTGCATATGAACATCCGGTATCCCGTAAATTTTCGATGAATACGATTATTCTCAGCTGCAGAAGAATTTCAAAACTTTTTATGCTGATTGAAAACACGCCATCAAAGATTTCAAACTACTCTCCTTCGGCTAGCTAAAGAATGAGCGGCGCCTTCGTCGAATTATCGACGAATTTATAGGCATTCCTGATTTAAAAGCATGATTTAGCATAAGTTGTAAGGTGCAATCCCTGTAGCTTAATCTCATTGTGCGTAACTGAATTGGGGCTTATAAACGGTTTTTGCAGTGGAGGTGGTAGTTGCATTTCGTTGCGAACATGCGTCGATGCTACTGGTTGCTAACAGCAGGCAGTGCTCGAGTCAGATGTATATTTGGCAAGGGGCCTTTCAAATGATGCATTCGTTGGTGCACTCAGCTGTAAGCAATAAAATATATAATTCATTGACCGTTTACTGCTGAGATCACTGAAATAAACAACACAATCTTCGACATCGTATTTTATGACATTTGGATCAATGCAACGAAGAAGGTAGTTGAGGTTGTGGACCCATTCGATTGCCTTCAAAACGCTGCGTGTTTAGCAAAGAAAATTTTGAGATGACTCGTTCACAAACCTGAGTTGAGAAAGTATGTATGACCTAAGATGCATGTGAAACCACACAGAAGCGCCCTTTTCATTTGTCCAGAGGTATATAAGTATAAAGTGTATAAGACAAAATTACATACGAGTGCGTTCATGGGGAAGTTTGCTTTTACACACAAGTTTCACGGCATAGCGTCAGTTCAATCTGGCCCAGATTTCAATAGCAACCATGTCTTGTGGTAAGTGAAAACAGTGTCCCCAAGTGGCACCACAGTGAAATCATAATTTTCAGGCAGATGCATCAGCGAATCGAGCTATAATAGACGAACTGAACGAACTGAAGTAGCCTCCACCTTTGGGGGTTAACCATACACATAAATGCGCATAAACCCTACATGATGCCTATCCTGCTCTAATCGTGTCGTTTTTCACTTATCATATCTGTTTGCATTATATGCATAGTGCAAGTGTTTGCAAAAAGAATGATAACGAACGATGCGATAGCTCAATCCGTTAGGTTTCTCAACAAAGGTGAAAAGTGCGACTTCGAATCGCGCTTGTGAGCATGTTCTCCGATAGCCGTCCGATTTCTATGAACACTGATTGTTAAGAAACTTTTGGTCATAAATGACGTTCAAGAGCAATTTGAAATGTGCTACGCAGATGCTATCCAATTTCGTTACGGTATTTGATTCCATTCGCGACTAATTCTGCTGCACTAGCCTGCCCACTTCAATTTTTATAATTTCCTCTTTCTTTCCCTCCAAATGTTTCACCTATGGCCACAATGTTCTTCGGCACCTGATATGTGTACAGTATGGAGACACCATACTGTATGCATATCAGATGCTCTGGCGGCATTTGTATGGGATTAAGAAATGAGGCGTCAAATTTATGACTAACTGAATTCCATCAGCTGAAAGTGCAGCCTAAAAAACTGTTAAATAAGTACACTCGAAGAATAAAATAGGCAGCTCGACATGAGGTGGGAACGGCGAACTTGCTATCTGGCAGAGCACAAAGGCAATCCTTGAGATTTGGTCGGGTTGAAACTGTGTAGCAAGGTAGATCATTTGTAAAACACGCCCTCCATGGATAAATTCAACGAAAAGTTGTGATGCACATGCCTTCGATACCTAAATTACGCACTTGAACATGAACAAGCGGAAATAGAACAAAATCCAGGTAGTGCGCTGGTTAACTCTGACAAGCTAAGATGGTAAGTGCAGTGTGGGATAGCCGATCCATAAACGTCCTATAGGTCAATTCAAATCCTGATGACGTATTATGATGCACTGTCAGTAGGAAAACCCAGAAGTCCATCTTGCCACAAAAGATTACCTAACTTCCCGCAGCACCACCTTGAACTTTCCAGAGGCTCCTCATTACGATACGTTGTAACACCAAGGTGACTTTAAATGTTTCATGTTGCGGAACAGTGGAACCTATGACAAATAGCTTTTGCGATCATCTACACACTGTAGAACTTTATAGAGAAGTAAAAATGAATTGCCAACGGCAATGAAGAAAACCGGTGGATCTATAGGAGGTTCATTTCGCTAATTTGTTGTCACTTCTCCAAAACAATAATGGACCTAAACTTCGAATGGATCATTTTACGGAGGTTTATTTGCTCAGAGTCTTCTATATTTTTGCTCCTCTTTACCGAAAGCGGACAAGTGTTGCATTGTGTAACTGTCACCTTCATTCTCTAGTCAATGATGCACACATTTGCCACAGACACTCCCTTTATTTGCATTAATAGACGGCAACTTCGATTGAGTTTTGTAAAACGCTTTTTTTAAAGGCAAGCGACAGCGTGTGCAACAATGGCTGCCGCGAAATGCGCACTTCCTCTTCAGACCAACGGTCAATTTCCCTCCATCAAGAGTCTCTCGCCTTTGCTCTAACTACATTGAACAATTGATTCTGTTAATCAAGTTTAAAATTTGCTGAAGATCAAGGACTAATTCTGTTTTGTTTGCACATATCCTTTGGGGCNCTATTTTTAAGCACGCAAAATCTTTTAATTTTATCTTGTCTTCGCAAAAATTTTGCCTATTTGATCCTGTTACGAGAGTTCCTATTTAAAGAGCGTCGTGAAACCTGTACATTTTTGTGCTCAACATTTCTAGTGCATTTTCTAGCGCTCTGCAGATCTTAGCGTAATGGATCAATCGAGGCGTTCCCTTCAACAGGACGCCATCCGAATGCTGTGAAAAGGAAGCACGCATGCATTAAGAAGCAATTGTTGTGGTCTTCGCATTTTCGAAGCTGTGCATTGCGGCCCTATTTGAGAGTTTCAAAATATCATTGAAAGAGATATCTAGCTCGTTACTACTCCAATTAACGTTCAGGTGATGCTTCGACCTTCCCCCATGGATCACTTTTTCGTTCGGACCTGTGAACCAATCTATCGTTCTTCAGATATAATTACAGATGCTGCAGCAAAAGGCTACAATCGCTTTTTCTGGCAAATTCACTTGCTGCCATTTGACCGACATCATTAGCACTTTGCTAGAACGCTCTGCCCGAATTTACTTGGCATTTATTTTGGCGCAACAAAGTCTGAATTACTTCAGAAATTGCGCGTTATGAATGCCTTATTTACGCGGCGCGCTCTGTGCCTCCTCCTGTTGCACCAAAACCGAAGATAAATCCCAAGCAGGTTGGCGTTTTTATTTGCCGATTGTAAAGCATTGCATTTATGCCGTGGTCATGAATTTCGGGATTCTGTTCGGAGCTGTTTGGGCATTGCATTCTTATGTTGACACTTTGAATTATTGCGTTCGTCTGATTGTAAGTGTGGGGAGTATGCATTATATAGAAATCTGGGGAATGCATTATATAGAAATTTAATGAAGTACTGTTTGCTTTCTTGTTGTGATACCACCTCGATCTGCAGAATGCCTGCCGAAGGGAGTTTCGAAGTGAGCTTTCGTCTGAGTACTGTGGTTACCGTTACACAAATTTCGCTGTATAGACCTATCAAGCATTCGGAGATGGTTTTGTCTTCATGCTCGAGACTTCGTTTACTTTATTATATCGTAATTTCTCGAATAATTTAACGATCGGAAACAGGCGAAAACTGCTCCATAGTAGGATCCCTTTGAAGTCTCAGTCTCAGGAAACGGTACTCTTAATGGCTTTTTTTGGAGTTTACGGTATCTGTTGCTGAAGAGATTGTTGTGAGATTGTGCAATAGTTATTCGGGAATTATTTTCGCTGTACTAATCGGACTTATAAATGTTATAGTTGAATTTAATTTTGCTGAGCTTAAAGTTATATTTTTTTATATTATACACAGAATTGGCTTCCTTGAGATTGGGCAGATACGAATAAAGTGATCATCACGCAATTACAACTGTGTTTTACGTTTTGTTTCTCAAATATATTTATGAAAACAATTTTATATTTTACCAACAATCACTTTTCTCGAATGGAATTCGCAACATAATTTGAAAAATTGAGGAAATGAAAAGAAAAAATTTCATTGTTATAAACATTTTCGTTTCATGAGTTCGGATGAGAAGTTTTTTTGGTTTCGATGGAGTGTGAATTTCGTGCTGAAATGTTTCTTAAAGCTAGGCAATCTTTTATCCTGGAAATGCAGAGAAGTTGTTTAAAGGTCTCGACCCCGTCGACACCAAATTCAAACCCGGAACGAATGGCGTTCTCATCGAAGTTGAAGAAGTTCGAGAGAGAGATCGAGATCAAAAGGCCATCTCCGTTGCCATCTTCAAGTGCCCCCCTTCTGCCCGGTGAGAGTAACCGCATTCACTTCTCTCACTTTTAACGCACTTCAAATGTAATACACGATCGTAGTCTTGCTGCCTGACACTTGGATGAAGATAAAGGAGTTATTGGGACTTTATTCGAGCAATTAAATTCATTATCGCATTGCAGTCAACCAATACACTCATGCAAATAGTGCTAGCAATGGCATTAGCAATCGAGAGGTGTTTTAAGTTTTGTAGCAACAATTGAAGTCTACTGTAGCTTCCATTTTCAGTGTTTTTACATCACAAGAAATGTTGAAAAGGGATGAGAAGAAGGAATCTTCAATGGAACTTGGTTAGATTCAAATGATCACTATAGTGGGGAGGGTGTCGTTGCCTTCATTATTTGCGAATTCAAGCTTGGACGGGCAGAAAATATGGAGAGAGAGATGAAATAAGCAACGGGAAATACATACTTGCAGCTGAGGGAACGGCAAAAGTTGGGTAGTCTGCTTTTTAGTACAGTTATCCGCTCCACACAGTACATCCACCAGAGCAGTTTACACAAAGTTCGGTTATTTTTGGGCTGAGACCACCCAGAAATGCTTTTTATGCTTTCAAGTGCCGCACATTCTG
>QEWY01003189.1:9130-37516 GCA_006503575.1 Baylisascaris schroederi
AAGGTATATATATATATATATATATGTATATATATATATTAGATAATATGATAGAGTATGATGGTGAAATGCGAAAGAAAAGTATGCAGTTCGCTATTGCAACATTCAATGAATCAAGCGCAATGTTTCACCTCGAATGAACAACTCACCACCTGGGGGGAAGGGAGGAGGAGAGGGAAGGGGTGGAAGAGGAGGATAGGAACGGTTGGGAAGAAAACCAGCATTCATCCTTTAACAGCAAACCTGACAATATTATACGTTCAAACTGCAAAAACTCCTATCTCTTCTCATCGCGATTTGACTAGTGAGCACCATGGATTTGTACCACATTTGACTAGTACCACGACCAGTTATTTACATTAATATCTCCCACAATTCAAACACATCACTCACCCACTGCAAGGAATAAGGGTGAGAGTTTCAATTATCAGACACCTAACAGGTACAAATCCACCTGTAAGAATAATGATTATAATTAATGAAAGTGTTATTATATCGCCAAATAATAGTCAGACATCTGTTTGCTTAACAGAAATAGGGGTTAAACGCAAAATGAAATATATTCAGAACGAACAAATACCTAAAAAACAAAGGTGCAGATACTTAAAAACATAAGAAAGTACCTGTCGAGCTTTAATGACGATAAGCTCAGCAAACTTCTGAGATGTAGCGATGTGGGAGCATCGACTCACACTGCCTTGATCCATCTTCGACACCTTGCTTGATGATTTTCGTTGAACCAGTCGCTCATCACATCTGACGAGTGCCCCTTTTGAACCGTCCTTAGCACTAATGCCAGCAGCCGAAATCACATTTGTCGTCCATCCTCGTTTGTTCTTCTTCGCTGTTCTCAATGCCCTTATGCCCACTGTTGGACAAGCAGTCATAGAGTGAGGATGGAGCATCAAACTACTGCAAATATAACTCCATGTAACCTCTAGTAAGACCTGCAAAATCATACATCATAAACCTTTAAATACACCTTAATATGAGACATAAAAACGCCTCGATCGACCTAACACAATGTGCACTCAATTTTCTCATAAAAAGGATTCATAGCATAGATGCAAACACAACAGGATACAAGCATTTTTCATCTTCATCGTAAGGGATAAAATGAGCAATTTGGAGGAGTCGTCACTCAAAAATGGAATCCGTGTGTTTATTTATTATTCCTTTAACATCCTCTAAAAGAAAAATAAGCATGTTTGGTACATAAATATATTTAGTAAATAAGTATATTTGCTACATAATTATAAAATATGCACAAGTATATGTGAGAGACAATAAACAGATGGAGTTTTATATAATAAAAGAAGTGGCGAAAAGTGGGAGATATAAGTGTGCAGAATGCATAAAGAAAATCAACACGAAATGCATTTAAAAAACAGTGCAAAACGACCATTGCAAAAAACATACGCATTGCAAATATTTAAAAAGCACAAAATGTGCAGTTTTGCTAAAAGAAGAATTATATCATACAATCGAAGATTATAGCATACAAAGAAAACAGAAAACATTAAACAATAATATCATATATACAGTCAAATGTAAAGGTCACAATCTGAACATCAATCTTGAGGAAATAGTCGTTTATCTAGCTACCTGACCAGTCTTAATCATGGGGACACGTTCAGGCGCTATAAATTTGGCCAGTTTCCAAAATAATATTCAGGTTACGTAAACCCGGCCAGTTTCCAAGAAAGCAAAGATCTTTTCGCGGGCGTAAACCATAAGCAGGATCTTTTAACGGTTTATAAATAACAAGATTACCCGTCGAGGTCTAGGGCTATTCGGTGTACTTTCAGAAACACTATACGATAAAAAAGTTGGGTTGGCCTCAACTCATAAGTCCTGCTGTATGTTTGCAAATGGATATAAGTAGTAGTTTTCAACTTTTGTGATGTTCTCAATTTTTTTCTACTGTTGTATCACTTCGATTCAAATTAACTAAATTCGAAATTTCCAGCAAAGCACTCCCAAATCTAACAATTCCTGCTTAGGAGATGCTGGGGATTGTTTCTCAAAGGTAGAGAATCCATAAAAATGGCAAAATCTTGTCATTTGACACCACTAGTAGTAATTCTATATTTGCAACAAGTTTTTGCCATTTTCATAGAATTTTCTAAATAAAAATGTTCTACTCCAAATTAGCAAAATTGAATTTTTGTAAAAGCATAATCGAATGCCTTTACCCAATCAAGAGCACTCAGAAATTTGAATAACGGTACACACAGAGTTTGCTTTAAAATGATAAGTAAGCAGTTACTCCTAATAACATCTACGGTAATGAAGAAGCACAAACTTCAGTGAGTAAATGAAACAATACCTAATAATGTAAAATTAAACAACGATAAACGAAAGAGGTGCGTTCAATGGAACTGCACAACGAGCTTCGGCTGCAATAGTCCGCATCAACTCACAGTGTATCACTGATAACAGCGGACGCGCGCACGCACGCAATCACCTCGTGAATTAAACTCATTGCCGCCACTCGCGATCAAAATTGCCCACAAGGGTCGAATGCTTAGAGGACCTCAAAAGGGAGTTTCTTCGCTGTGCGAAGTAATGAACTGGAAAGTGATGAAGTGGTGGATTTCCTCGCTGGAAAAAAGCCTTTCACCCTTGAACGGGGTTGGGAAAACCTCCCACGTCGGCCAACGAGATTCAACGAAGGGGAAGCCCCAGTGTGGAGCACTGGAGCTAGAATGTCGAGAAACGCTGTTTTACACAGTTTATGATATTATGCTGCAAGATGTTCGCATCAAATGCGACGGACTAACAATTTTTGCAAATTGGTGATATTGGCGTACTATAGTGTTGGAATGCAACTCGTTGCATTTGATTGTCGTAGTAGAAAACTGAATTCCACTCGCGGAACTCAGTTTTCTACTATAACAATGAAACTTATCCATGACGATTCATAATGAATCGTACTTCATCGCAAAACGATTCGTTTGCGCTCTATTGCACTCTACTGCGTAAACAGACAGCAAACAACGACAGAGGGAATATCATTGATTCATAAGACACTACCCCCAACTTGGCATGTTGCTCTAAAATGCACTGAACGGTACCTGTTTGTTGACGGGCTCCGTCGCTTCCGCATCGAAACCATCCAGAATTTCATTCACATCGACAACGTCCCAAAACTGAAGACTACTGAATTAGGTACGATCCTATAAATTCCGACCTTCGTCAAATACATCGTGACGAGAACGTACTGCCTGATTAGCAGTTATGGAAGTACGCCAGAATTATAGAAAACATGGTAAAGATTATAGAGAAAAGAGCGAAAACAACACTCCCAGTCGAAGAAGCAGCGGGAAGTTGAAAGGAGGCAACGATCGACGGTGGTTACCGACCCCAAACTTACGAGCAATAATTTTAGTGCTGTAAATTGCTTGGTGCAGCTGCAGATTTGACCCGATTAGTGCCAGAATCCTTCTCCCAGCGCTTATATTTCCGAAGTAGTTTCACCTATCAACTACGGACAAATTTCACTCAAAACGGCGTTTTCGTCTCTTTCTGACTGTAATTCTCCACAACTTATTTATACTACAAATCAAACCACTTTGTGAATTATTTCGCTTCCTCTACAAGAAATATTAGAAGCAACATTGCATCGTCACTATTGCCTTTATGTTTGACTCCATCCAAGAACTGGCATTCACTTTCAAAAACACGACCCTTCTCTCAAACTTTTTGTTGCATAACTCCTTAACCTCCCAGAATTCCTCACTCGCAGTCATTCGTATTATGCCTACGACAAATTTTTTAATTCGTTCACTAAACTAGAGGACAAAGTGGAGGCCTCATGATTTGATTACGCAAATATGTCATAGCAGATCTTTGCCACCTATATACTTCTTAGTACTATGCTGTTGGCAGTGCCTGTTTATAGAAAAGCTGAAGCACTGCACATACGGAGAAGCCATGTAGGTGACAAGTTTTAAACCTCAGCAGAACCAGCCGGATGGATTTTATAGTTCGCCACCCATTGCAACTGATTCTGCATAAGCAAAACAAACTACCTGTTTATTAGGTTACATGGACTCTCTTAAAAGAACATACATGGAAGAAGCGATGTCCTCCGACCGCCCAAACTCCAGTAACTTGAAAGACAAAAAATCAGTCATTTACGAGGTGCTTGATGTTCTAGAATCATCGCTTAAGCGCGCGTTGAAAAGTTCTAGCACCAGGAGCATACTATGACGAAGAGATAAATGCGCACTAGAATCAACGTCTGCGAGTCCCACACTCTGCTTGACGTTGCTACCTGGCAACGCAGCCAAACCAAACCTATTCAGAGGTGTAAACTGAGCTGTTTTTCAAATCAGAAAATGCTTCACTATAAATCGATTCACAACTGAAAATATTCGTCCACTCTGATGAAATGACATATGTACTACTCGTACAATATGAAAACGCATAACTGTACTGCATAAAAGTTCATATGAACACCAATTCAATTCCTGTTTCAATCCCTCTTCCTCTTCTACCGACCACAAGTCGAGGCTACTATTGTGGAACTGCCATTCACGTGACGAAACAGACTCACATTCCATCCTCGTGAATAGGCTGCATCTGTCCATAATCAAATACTCAACTGCCTTGCGTATCACTTTTTAGATCCTATAACTGTCATATCGAATTTGTCAGTGATGCATTTAGTGCTGATAGTAAATTCTATATAGAGAATGCATATCACGTCCGTTACAACAATTATGCGTTCACTCGCTAAATGTGCTAAGCTCATCCACCACCGAATAGACGTACATGTGAACCCAAGATTACTCCCACATCTAATTACCCATACGACACCCGAAAAAAAAGCACCCTTGCACCTGTTCAGGGAAATGAAAAAAGATGAAATTATTCTATAATTACTAGTGCTGAATTCAGAGGTAGGCGAAACAGTGCTGATGAAAACAAGTGTGAAAGACTTACCCGTTTCGTGATAGGTTAATTATTTTCACAAGGAATGCTATGCAAAACATACAAGAAGGAAACCCACTGTTCGACAATGACTGAAAACGTTAAATAACGCCCCTTCCTACCGTTCTAGGATTTCCGGCAGCACAACTTCTCCATTCAGAAGTGATATAAATGTCACTTGAAAAGTTCATCAGGATGATGAGTCCATCAGGCTGCAATTGTTATATCCTCTTATATCGTCTTCAGATATTATCATGTCAAAATGTTGATGCGTAAATGAATTCGCTCGATGGTTTCGCTATCAAGGAAATTGAAAAGTATGTTTAAGCAAAGCGAGGTTGCAAAAATTATGTATTGTAGGCGCGCAGTGCCTGCAGTCAGGACCCATTGCGTCCCCCTTCAACAACCTTCTCTTTTATATTCCGGGTACTGAAAAGAATCCTCCAATCTCGGGAACATCTTTACTTTATGATAAATTGCAGATAATGTCCACCATCTGCACCATCTATACAAACGCAGATATTTGGTTTGAAGAAATAAATGCTCTTTGACAAGTTTTTACAGTGATTGGGGAGGTGGGGAGGAGAGAAGGAAAGGGTGAGACATCCGACTTTTTAAGATTTCAATTCGAAGGTCAACTGCATGAAACAAACCTCATTTTAGTTATGCTAAGAAACATGTGTATCAGCATGAAATTCATCTAATCTCATATAAAATCTTATGGGATGTAAATCGCGCATAATTTGTACTTAGCATGACTCGAAACACGAAGGTTAAAGCGAACCCGATAAAGAATATCTTTTTCGATTCGATCAGGATATTTTTTTAAAATATTCCTTGTTGGCCATTAGTTTCTCCTTTATTCCCTTTGTATAGTCGAATCGTTCAACCGAAAGGATAGATCAACATCTGTTGGTGCGTCTTCTCTTACTAACTGAAAATTCAATACTTTCAATTCAGCCTTTCGAGTAAAAAATATGATGAACCACCACCGATGGCCATTTATTGCAAGCAAATTGTCTATTCCTAAATTAGAAGCCTTGTCAAGTCCACTACTGTACAAGCATTAACATTTTATTACTTTCAATGACTACTTGCAAGCAGTTAAACAAAAACTGCGAAATAGTTACTGGTCCCCAAAAATCATCTCTATATTCGGAAAAATTCTATTACCATTTCATAAAGGATGACATCTGACCGATGATATGGATATGATAATAGAAAACTTATTGCAAGAAAATAGACTCCTAGTCACCAGTATTTTCTTTTATAAATTTACAAAGATTCTTAAAAATATTACAAACATATACCTGCAATAGGCAATCGATCCACTACAATGGATGAGCTAGATGAGCCAGTCGTTTACAGAACACTGTTCTTTATTCTTTAGCGGTGAATAAGATTCCTGTGAATTCAATAGCATTTACATGAATTAAATCAACAGTCATTTAGATCGATATGCTAAACCAATTATATATATTCATGAACGGCCATAAACATCGGCAAGGCAACCTGTCACAAATAAAATTTCCGCTATCTCTTTCACCGAAGACAACTAACTGTCTCAGAGCTCCCAGCACGAAAACAAGTGAAGAAGCATACACGAAGAGGTAGTATGATACTACCATCGTGCAGAATAAATACCACCACAGTGCAGAATACCACTGCTACCACACAACTAAAATGCATAGCAGAAAAAATACTAAGGAAGATGAAGCTCGATGCAACCAGTCGGGCGCAGTATACTTTGCACAATAACTGATTCTGACTGGGGCTGGCAAGAACGTAACTACACCCCCTCAGCTGAGCATATATCGTTCCCCTGAGGGCTGCCAATTATATTGCTCTACTGTGCATCTAATCAACGATCGCTAGTGACCATACAAAATGCGATTCAAAGCAGAACGATAGATGAAGTTCGTAGATCATAAGCTCGCATTTCGCCAACACGACTAATCGAAGTCAGACAACGCAGAATCAGGCGATCAGAACAAACCTCCTAACCATAGATCAATGCGAAGAATGAAATCTTCAAGAGGATCACTAACGATAAAATAGTTTCTTACGTCGCATATGACGTGATCAAGAATTTGCTTACTGATTTTTTGCTATATATATATATATATATATANCCGCCCCCCCTCCCCCCATCTTCAGAGAGAACTTTTCACAAAAAATCTCATAAAATCCCACTCCATTATTTAAAAAAGTAGTGGGAAACAAAATTAGGCATGTTATATACCATTTTAATATCAACAGGAAAATGCCGATGCGCAGACCTCAAGGCCAACCAAACACTGATTACATCAAACACTTCAGACTTTCATGAGTCACTAGGTAAGCTGCGAATGTTGCGTAACTAAATCGCGCTTCCTTTAGTTCAGATAGAGCTTCACTCGCCACTACAAAGATGTTCACTTAGAACATCCGTATCCATGAGCAGTGGCACTACGAACTGAGCATTACTCAGATCTACAGCTTTACAACAAGGGATTGGAAGAAATAACACAGAAAACGGTAGAAAGTATCTAATTTGGTGAACTGGATGATACTATAAGTGTTAGTGCTCTCATCAATTCTGCTACATTGCAGTTGGCACAAACTTCTTGCTAGATCAATGAAACACTAATAAAAAATATGAAAATCTGCGGTGAGCAGTGAAAACTGGCAGCAATCAGCGAAGCACCAAAGAATATTGCCTCAGGATTAGTGGCAGAAAACTATTTACACCTGCATAATTGGAATGATTTGAAATTTCTTTAGAACTTATCAACAACTTTGACTTGTGATAAGAATCGCTTTGAGATATGCAACGATCGAATCGAATTACACCGAAGTTTGCCAACGTTGTGATGTCTCGCTTCTGCAAAGCGGATGGTCGCAGACGATTCAGTGATGGCGCATTGCTCCGCTCATCACGAACCGTATTCTCTTGCACCTGCCACAGCCACAAACTGTCCTTTTGCAAGTGCATCCAAAATTAACCACTACTGAAGATAAGACGAAACCGTATTTTTTTCAATTTGCCTTCATACTCGACGTGCACTCCATCTATGCCACATCTGCGCGACCATGAAGGGCAAACAACTTTTCCCGACAAGACATCTGACTAACAGAACGCAGCAAACCAGTGACCGAATTCCGTGACAGTCTGAACGCGAATGGCTCGAAAGCTGTCATCAAAACAAAATTCCATATGAATATATGAGTATACGATACACGCACACACACACCTATTCATAAATTTACGTACATATAAACAAATAAGTTAATTAATTAATTAGTTAAACAAAATGAAATAAAATAAATAAATGAACATATATTCACGTGTGTATGTCGGTAGAACATCGTGAAAAAATAACAAATTATTTCCATATTATAATAACAAAATAACAGAACTGTGTGAAACATAATGCACCTCTTTCTTTCCCTTACGGGTCGAAAACAATACAACCGCGCTCTGCCGGGTATTCACAACGAAAACTTTATTGATTGGATGATTCATATTACTCTGCCGTTATTCAAAACTTCAAGAAATTTAGAGAATTCCAGATACCACAAACGAAATTAATCGTCTCTGTCATCTTGCCTGACCAATATAATGTGTTTTGTAGCAGAATGAACTTGAAAGGAAATACATCAATCCTATATTATCATTCGTGATTCGAAGACATTTGTCAAAGTGCTCTTACGACGTCTTTATGAGAATCGTTGAGGAATCGCTGAAAAGTCAACGGCTAATACTGTTCACATGATTAACGGTCTATAAAAGCTGATTGACTGCTTAGACGCATTCAACCCAACAGTACTAATGCCGCAAACGTGAACAGATCTGAATTTCGACCTTTCGGATGCATAGTTCTTATTCAAAACATTCTAAGCAAACTAAACCGTTGCGGTTTGTTGATGATCTTTCACACGGTTTTTATGGGCATTTCGCTGCAGCTATATTTATCAAACTGTAAATAAATCACTTATACAAATTTCGAAGTAAGAGAAGTAATGGGACAGAAACAAGAAAAAAACATGACCTGACGCACGAATTCTTCGGCGAATATTTAGTAGAGTTGATCGACGGTCACCTTCTCCCCTGCCTTCAGATGCTGAACATCATCGAGGATTTTTGGATGGAAGAGATCAAATCCATTATAATCGAATATACATTCCTCTAAATCACCTGACAACAAAAAGCTGCTGCATAAGATAAACTGGCAGGAGCAGATATATCAAGTGGAAGTGGGCAGCTTATCAAAGAAGGGAAACACTGCTTTTGTCTACTATTGCTAAAGAAGGGAAACAAACTAGAAAGAAAGATTTTGGAGATCAAACGATGCACCCAACCGAACATGACATACCTAACGCACTCTGTTTGATTTTGTAGCAAGAAATAATGCTGTCTCAATGGCAATCAAAATTGAAATGAACATACAATGACTTCGGTAAAAAGGTGCATCTCCATCTTTTCCTTCTTCTTTTTCGCGTCCGCTGATTTTCGTTTTTCGAATCGAAGGCGCAAATGGCGTGGCATATCCTCTTCAGTGACTAGACACAGCACCTCATCTAAAATATACTGCTTCATACGAAAGCATGAAAGTCATAAATTCATCTCCGGCCACATCAAATCTATTTCGCAAGCTGCAAAAACACATTTCAGTAGATTATTTCGCTAATCTGATACCATCTATCGATGAAAGATTCATAAAACCACACAGAACAGCACAAAGAATTTAAGCGAGGAGCAGAACACATCAGAAAGAGTGGCAACAAGAAACAACGAGGAATCTACGAAACACTGGAAAATAGCGAAATCGATAACGAAACCGCCCATTTATCTCATTCGTCTAAAAATACTCTTTTGCGCTTCCTATATAACGCTTTACTTACCACAGTGTTTTTTGGTTCGGTCGGCCTTGTAGCCACATTTCGTTTATAAAATCGAGGAGCAAGGGTTACAGATGATTTGTTTAAAAAACACACAAGCTATTCCAACCTAACTTTTTGATCTCAGCCGTTCCCTGATATACAGTTGAGCTTTATATATGTTGAGGTTTAGTTTCTGGATACAATCGGATCAACAGCCATGAAGTGCATCGAACTCCTAAAAACAAGCTGCGGGAAACTGAAAAAACAATCACTTAAGTGACTCTTCTGGATAGACACAAGCATATATGCGTTTATAAACGATTTGCCCGGCAATTCTGGATCGTCGCCTCCATAATTCGAATCGACTGCATCACGAACAGACGCATGTGATAATAACATCGTCATCTAATTTGCACCACTTAAAAGTCAATTACTGAAGAACTCCACATTAGCAAAATCTCATCGAGAAGCAGAAGCCAGCATTTTGCTAGGCTTTTTTTTTCTATAACTGTTCGAATGAACTGACCCCCATTCTAGCGCCCACACCTAATTTCTGTTGCATCCTTAAGACATGAAGCAGCAACACTTATCTATTCAAAACCATCAGAATCTAGCAAAGCAAATTAAAGAGAGCAGCTGAATAAACAAGCACGGAAGAGAGACACTAACGACGGACGTAAACGTGACTAGGGACAGCACCAATTCCCAAAGAGCAGCAACTTGAAATAGCGTTCGTATGGATGACAAATTCGTTTCCACCTCTGCCCATAAGCAAAATTTTTATACGACACTTACCTAACAGAGATTATCCAAAGCAACAGAAAAAGGTTCAAATACATTCACAGCACATGGTGTGTTGCAAAACATGTTCGTGAAGAAAAACGTCTGCAAAATAGAATCGATGCGGCACGTTGCGCCCTGGTTCTTCATCCAATGAAGCCTGCCTGCTTTTTATTCTCCCACCTAAAAGCAAGAACTGTACCCTAAAAGCACTTCAGTGGCAATAAAAATTAAAGCACAAAAAACACTAATTATTAGTACTGAAAATGTAACAACTGCATCCATCACTATACAAACAATTATGTCCACCGGTAGTACAGCTGGCATGAAGAGGGGTGGAGGCAATAAAGGGCCTTTTAAGAACAGAGATATCCTCCTCCCCCTGCAGCAACACCCATCCACAGGAAAAGTAAAGGGTGGAAATTTGGGTTTTACATACCACATCGATCATATAATTTCATTCGCTAATGAACTCATCTGAACGCATTCTAAGTTCGTGAAAGAAATGTACAACATGTGACCGTGTCTTGTTTGTTTATGTTTGCTCATCATTCTGCATTAAATATAAGAGTGAAAAGAGAAGCACAGAATGATAAATGGAAAATGAAGATGAAAGGAGAGAATCGTCGTAGCAACGATAGGATGAACCGCTTTCTTTTCTCCCGTAATGAGGAAAACATGGCTGGGAAGTGGCCAGGGAAGAGGGGAGATGTGGAGAAGGGAAAAAGAGGAGATACCGGCCCCATTCATCAATAATCTAGAAATGAAAGCGTGTAGTTTATTTTCTCAAATCTGTGTCATTCTTAACTGCAATCAACTATACTGTCGCTTCTTGATAAACCCAGTTCATTGTTTCATTATGAATAACAAAAAGAGTTTAAAACTATCGTTTGAAGATAACAGTGAATATAGTACCAACTGCACAACAATATAAAACTGCAGCACGAAGTTCCCTTGTTCTATTTGTTCGTGATGGCCACTCGCGTAAAGAATAATGTCAACATACTGCACACAATGAGGCGCATCTGTCATCACTACAACCTCGAGTTTTATCGTACCATCTTTGATGAAACCGCTATCACGATTGAGCACAGTCTGTAAATCATATCATCCTGACGACAATTACCATTCAAGAAATGAAACATCCCAAAATTGAGAAAAAAATTGGTACAAGCTATAAAACCCCTTCAAAAATTACTTCAATTAATCAATCAGTTCAGGAGATGAACGACATGAACGCTTCATTAAATGATAGATCAAAAATAGGCAATGAAATCTTAGGGCATGTCGCTGCAAGTATAATAAAACTGCTTTCAAGCAAGAAGAATATATCTCGAAAATAAGACGCCTTGCTCTGGTCACTTATTCCACATGTAATTGACAAATGTTTATAAAGACAAAAAATTCTAATGTGGCCGACCGACATCAAAAACGCTACATTTTGATAAGGCGCCATAATATTTCATAAGACAGATCGTATCGTCCAATCAAGTGGATTCAAGAGAACGACTGAGCAATAGGGAATGCTTTCTATGCTGTAGTTCGGGCAGTACTAAATATTTTTTGCACTGTAAAGCTGCCCTATATTCCTAGGTGGAATGTAGCATCTGAGGTGCATGGCTCCAAGCAGTTGATTCATAATCGACAAAAACTCTCATTCAGATGGTGGCAAAAAACATATGTAAATGGAGTACTGAAACAATTACATCCGCAGGTAATACAAAACAGTGATCATTGAATGGGGAAATTCATAGGAATTGAATATTACCAAGAAGGGAGGAACGAAATTTAACGAAGAACAGAACATGAGCGTTCTTACAGAAAGATGAACTCATTGAAAAGAAAACCCTTGCAAGCAATTCAAAAAGGTAAGCACACTCATCATAAGAGTAGAGGCTTCATAAAAATTTAAACATGCTATTTGTGCGTCCCTTCCCCCACTCCCCCCCCCTTCCTCGTTCACAAATATGAAGTTAGCGATTACCTGGTCACGTACTGAATTCTTCAAATAGCACTGAGATAAACAGCACCATCCCACCTTCCTGATATCATTAGCACTTAGATATCAGTGATCACGGATATGCTCTTGAAGTTGAGACAAAGGAAGCTTCAGCACGACACGATTAATGGCCACGAATTGATGTCTGTGACCTGTGTTAGAATAAAGCCGCACAGATTTCACTGGACGTATTCAGCTAATAAGTGGGCGAGATATAAAACAGAAAGAAGAGAACGATTCCAAAAATATGTTTGCCTTACAAATTTTTTAAGAAAAGGAATGCGATGGAATAAAATGAGAATAGTTCACCTCACAAGCTAGAAACTGCGAATATCCCCAATCATCCTCCTTCTGATAGGTGTAATTGATGCGCCGCACGTAACTCTCGAAGACAAACTTCTGCGAGAGTACGATCAGCACTGCATTCGCCGTGTACGCTTCTACCTCACCCTTGCACTGTAAAAAGAACCCTAGGGCTCGTACCATTGCCCTCCGATCCATCTAAAAAAACACCCTTGCCTCATCGGTGGCTTCAGTTATAAACATGTTTTCCTACAGCTCGCTCCGATAAGAGAAGGCATCAAAATCGGCACATTAAATTTGAAATATGGTCTATTTACGATCAGCACAACGTACTCCATTATGAATATGAACACCTTAAGATGAAATAAAATGAGCTACAAACACTCAAATCCGTCTAAACATTAAGAAACTTCCTTCCGAACACTATTGTTCCACTTAAGAACTGCAATCGCAAAATTCAAACTCGGTTGGCATATCGAGTGCAACTTGGTAGACAAATTGAACTTAAAGATCCTTTTACTAAATCAAGGTCTTTGTAATTGAAAAACAAGTGAATGAAGTACATTATAAAATATGAGGACTTCATGCTAAATGCGGCGGGGCAGCCCACGACAAGATATGTGCCACGTTACTCGATTTCTGAGAGAAAAATGGTGTCGCTTAAGGTATAAAAAAGTCATACATTAACTTCGGTCTGCTCGCGTGACATTGCCAAGATTCTCCACGGCAATTCTCGCAAATAGACGGGCTTACTCAAGCGCTGATGCGTCTCTGAGGTACCATGCGAGAACTCACTGAAGCGATCAATATCCAAACGCAGCGTCGCCTTTGGCTTATAGGTGTCTGCAAGTAAAAAAATTGTGTGAATAACTCGAAACTTTGTATATAACTACCGTTCATTACAAAAACTCGATAAGGTTGCAGTATGTGACGAAACTGCCCATAAAAACAACGTCGTAAGTATATAAGCCTCCCAATATAACGCAGATATACTCAGCGACTAACGATGCATCCGTTGTTACCTTCAGATTTGAGACTTCAATTAAGTGTAATTTATGTATGCCAATAAACTTAAATGACAATCATTTAAGGCAGCAAAACTCAATCTCCGCTTCTTTCAAATGGAGATTAAAGCGTCTCACCTCAGATGTAAAATTGACACAAAAAAGAAAAAGAAAATATGCTACCGTCTTCTTCGGCATCTCCAGAAACGTGTGACCCAGGATCCGATGAAGCTGAAACATTACTGCGAGTTAGTATATGAGGAAAAAAGACTTGTTTACTAAGTGTTCTACTACTCATATGCGAACGGTGGTAGCGGGAAACAGAAGATAATGAAACAACTAAACTTCCTTGAAGGAAAACTGATTTTCAATCAGAATGCGAGGAGAGGGGGAGAGGGAGGAGGAAAATAAGTCAGCACGAAACAATCATGGAACTGACTTTTTGGCAAGGAAACGGTGCTCCATATAACAACTTCACATTCGACGTATAAGGTTTCCCCAATTCAGCAGCTAGAAAAATGAAAAAATTCCTAAAGAAGAATACATACCACCGTTTTGATCTGGAGTGTCCACTTGCTCTTCAAGATGCGCACGTTGTGCTACCGCCTTTAGTATACTCACCTTTGAACGTGTATTCTCCTTATCATCCTGCTGCAATGTCAACATCACAATACAAACATAAAGAATTCCAGTTGCACCTCAGAAGTGAGCATAAAAAGCGTATTTCAATCATGCTGTAAATTCCATCACCAAACCATACTACTTCACTAAGCATAGCAGTCAAGAGATTTTCATTGAATATTTGAGACGAAAAAGTCCTCTCAAATAACAATAAAGAACATCAAACCTTTAAGTGAAGCGTTCCTTATGAGCGAAACGATTCTGCACCCTAAGCATATACGTAAAAATACAGCCAGAAGCGAAGGCGCATCAATAATATAAGGAATTGCTCACTCCAAAGAAAGGAGCAAGTCTGCTATGCAGAAAAGTTTCTCCGCGACGTTTAACATACAGCATGCCTCGCTATAAAGTATTACAGTACCTAGCGGTTGTGGTACGTGAATCATTGCATGGAACCTCTCTCTCTTCATCTTTCGATGGTGCACATAAAAAAGAAAATTGCTCTACCGCATCCTCCTCATTTTTTAATGAAGTTTCACTAGAAATGTCCCACCCTCAACTGGCAAAGAATGAAGAACTCGCAGAAGGAAAGCAGTAGTGATGCAGTGGGTGTTGGAGCTATAACAGACATAAAACTCGGACAGCAGAAGGTGCTTGTAAAACTAACTGAACATGGATGAAAATGGGATGAAAAAATATTCACGTTTCATGAAGCGCGGCAAATTCTCAAACGATACGCTGCTATTTGGCCTTATACCTCAGTACAACCGTGCAACACTTTAAAATAGAAAGATTTTTAAAAAATTTGGTGGCGCAATACAGCAATTGCCTACGTTGCCCATACTTGCCTACCCATCACGCATTTTGCTCTTGACAATCAACAATGCATATTTCATCGTTTCCTTGTTGAGAAAAAATTTCAATGTCATTCCGAAATATTTTGTTTCGAAAACAACATATCGCACCACACTACCTGCTGACTCCACAATGGAAAAAATATCATGGAGCACAGACCTCCATTCAACCCATGAGCCACTGATCATAAATCTATACCAAATAATAATTTTCTTTCAACCATATTTATTTTGAACGATGCCTGATATAGCTTTTTAGAATACATGAGATCATAAAATGTTACAGCAGCAATGTACTTACGTAAGGCGTTTGATCCCTAATTCAAACATTTGCGAAATACCAGGCCAATCTCGATGCACGAAACACTTATTATTGCCCATATACCATATGACGAAAACCACCGCTATGGTTGATTCCTGAAGGATGCTTACCTCATGCGTGAACGGTGCCGCAATGTTGAGCTCCCTGTCGGTGTCGCTATTTTTCATGTTTCGACCACGGTCCCCACTCCCGATGTCGTTTGTCATAACATCCAAAGTCTACAAGGCTAACTGTTTTGCGAAACCAAGCTAGGTGGCTGCAGCCTTAAAATGATCCTTGTTTTATATTTAATTAAACCGAATTGAACGCCTACAAGCATGTAGCCATGAATAAATGAAATTTTTTTACAGCGAACAAACCTATTGAACAACGCCGTTAATGGGAGATAAGAAGAAAGAAGTTATGGAAAAAACGACAGCTAAAGAAAGAAAGAAAGAAAAATATTCAGAGTTAAGCGCCTTAAATTATTGAAAATTTCTAGCGTAGTATTTGAGAGGATAGAACTCTTGGTTACCAAGGCAGAAATGATAACTGAAAAATTTGTAACTTTCCGTCTAAAATATGGAAAAGTTACTTTTCTCTAAATATCAACGATGAAAATTATCAATAGCGCTGAAGACGAAGCGCAATATGCAACTCTTATCACGGCTGCAAACGGGTGAGCGGTCTTGAAAAAAAGAGAGAAAGAAAAAAGAAACACGTAGGATGCGCAAAGTGCCACTGTATCGACGCAAAAGCCTAAAGAAAACTAAGGATGAAAAGAAAAAAATTATGCCAAATATATTGCTGACATATCACCGAATATATGGTCGTGTCGAATCACCGAATATAAGCCAATCGATCCTATCAACGAAACACAGAGTAATAACGGTGCAAAAAATTGGATTACTACTGCTAAGTCCGGTAACGATACAGTAAGGCAAAAGGTCTAGTAGGGTTTTTTGTTTACTGCCGATATCGAACCACACACATGTAAAGATGATGCACAGAACTCGGTTATTCACAAAACATACTCTATTAGAACACTGCTGAATGCGTTGAAAAAAAATTCTAGGAGCGCACCTGTTCAATAAGGCGACTGAGATTGATGCTTCGCGGCGAGCCACCAACTGCGGATTAGACATTTCATGAGAGTCGCTTCAGAATGCCGGCTAACACATGTGCAGCGGTCTTTGATCTCAGTATATCGATACCGTCTGAGGCATGATAGTGACGCTCAAATCGATGGGCGCTTCCCTGCAGTAGTGAATATGAATTGCGAGCAATTTGATTTAAAAGTGAAATAACGCAGGCACAATGCATCGCCGAGGAGGGAGGTGAAGCAAAGAGAGGAGAGCAAGTGGACGTGGAAGTTGAGGAGAAATTATAAAGTCAGAGCTATCCGTTATTCGAGCTTATGGAAACATTTTCAAGCTGATAACACTTCCTCTACAAAACTTCATTCTCAAACAAGGAAATATCAAAAGTCTCGCCATCCAGCAAAATTTCCCTCCATTTGCCTCAAAAGTCCCTTCTAAAAATACTCATTGGCCTATCACCCTTCTATACAACTAATGGCTCTTGTGGCTACGCGCACTGCTGAATAGAGACAACCGAAGGCGTATGCAGAAATTTCGCATGAGCAGTAAAATCACTCATCGCACAAAAGTTCTGAAGCTGTCAAGAGCAACAAATTCAAGAAATTGGCAAGCTGGAAAGTGCATTAGACCACCAAAACGGCTGCTGGTAGACCCAAATCATCTACAACACAACTACGTACCCACTTAAGCAAATTGCTGGTACAAGCCTCAGAGGTCAAATATTGTACCATTTGCGGGCTATAAAAGCAGAAAAATAGCGTCACAAACATCGTTGTACCAACGAAAGGTTATCAGGGACGTTACCTAGAATAACCTGAACCAGTCTGTCCCCAACTGATGGAATCGGAAAGTTATTGCTCGAGTAGGAGAAAAATAATTCTCAACTGGAAGAAGTGAAGAAAAGAACATTTGTCTAAGAAACTTAAAAGGTAGAAGAAGGAAAAACAGACTTAAAAGGTAATAATATGAAAGTATGATATAAAATGAGGCCCAGAGAATAATAAAAAATGCAGAAATAAGTGAAACAAGGAAAGCATTAAAAGCAACCCTTTCGAACCCGTCGGCATGAATAGCATCGTAATTTTCAATTGTCCTCGAAGTCCGTTTTCAAGATCATTGTTGTTGAAGGTTTCTTCAACGCTTCTCGTCCCCGCTTCAACACTCATAATCGTCTCCTTAACAAACTGGACATAACATCCAAATAGGCTATTAAAACATCTTCAAAAAGACCTATTTTAATAAAATGGCTATGCCTGCAATATTCTTAAAAGGCCGGAACAGTGAAGTGTTACCTTGTAGGGTCCAGCAGAATAGCAAAAATGACAAACTATATGTCAATGAGCACAATATTATGTTACCGAGTCCATTTTATGCTATTAAAAAAATGACACAAAAAGTTCCTTCATTGCCTGACATTAAAGTACTCGCTGATTCCATCTGCTACGAACATATTTGATCGATACTCAAGCAGACGCAGGAAATGGAAAAGGCTGATGAAAGACTACAAGAAGTGCAAGCGCGATGGTAGATATAATCTAGAATTTTAAATGATTATAGATATTTAATGAGTTCCATCTCCTCAGGGTATGAACAACTAAATTATGTTCATCTAGACTTTTCGAACAGGGAGTGATTTTGAAAAAAAAGAATCATAACATGTTCGTTCAATGTTGACATTTGACATCGCAAACGAACAACAGAAGTTAAAGGGATGTTCACTAAATGAAGCAATGAATGTCATGAACTCTTGAATCTTACCTGAATAGTTTCTCGCTCAAGTCATCAGTGATGTTGAAGGACTGCCTTCAGAAGGAGACCATATCTTGTTAGTTGCTGCACAGGATCTGTTAATGCATCTAGAAGAATCTTCCTTCGCAACGTATCTTGTGATTCTGCCCACTGAAAACGATTCAGTATTGCCAGCAAAACACTGTCATGCCTCAACAACAATGCATTCAAAGCAGAAATTTAAAAATCAAGAACAGAAGTATAGCTATGAGACCATTAAGCATCATACTGCCTACCACTGTTAAAGCACATATGAAAGGGTGCATGAAGTAGAAGTACAAAAAGTTATAAAAGAAGGTTCATTAGCCTTGAAACGATCTTGTGAATGAGACGAAAAGCTTACCCACGAGAAGGCGAGTAGTCCTTCATGCCGCATAAGACTGCGTTATAGCGATGCAAATCACCCACCGACACAGCCAGTCGTTAAGCTTACATCACAGCCACCTGTCAACAGAAGTAACTTATTTACTAGTAAACCGCACGGGTGACGCACGTTTATATGATAACACCAGCTTTTTATTGGTAAAATAACATGTGCGTCATATAGCGATGTGACGAATCAACGCCGTATATGCAACAACTTTCATAAATTCCCTACCTCCTTCTAAGGTCTAAGGTTTGCTTCTAAAGTTCATTCTCTAAAACTACAAAGCTCAAGCCCAACTTCTATCCAAATAAACTCAAAAAACTAAATAAATAAACAAACCCAATCTCTACACAAGGAAACAAACAAACCTAACCTCCAAAAGCACAATGCTCAAGCCCAACCCCTAAACAAACCAAATGAAAATAATCTAAAGGAAACAAATTCTTCAGCAATAAAAATCTGAAAGTAAGCTAGAGTAGCTATCTACTTTCTAGCCAAGAGCTGCACCAACCTTCAGTGAATGATCGCTGAATTCATGCGCACCACATCCAACACAATTGCATGGCGCAAAAACCACCTCCTGGCAATGCCGATAGCCAATATAAAAAATCCTCGATTAAAAAGCCAAATACCACCTCGTATTTGTTCAGTAGATGGGCGCAGAAATCCAATCCCTGAAATGAATATCTAAATCTGACAAGAAAAAAATCATAAAGTCTTCAAACTCACTGGGGGACCTCAAGCATGCATCGTCTTTTGGCCATCTCCAACGAGGTCCCACCACACTTAACATCTTAGGCCCCATCTTGCATTCGCTTTAGTCTCAGATCCAATCTTGTCTTCAGAAAAGCAATGGTAGTGCCTCCGTCCTCAACTTTTTTTTTAGGAAACAGTGAAAATACTATGAAGAAAACGTTGAGAATGGAGCGGGTATAACCCTCAATCCCCTCATTCTTTCGAATGGCACACTCACTGCAAATTGATGAACTTTAACCTCTCTTCATTTCTTTTTCTTACAGCCCTTACACGCCCAAATGTTACAGGTGCTTCGATCAAAATACTTCCCTCCTACTCTTACTTTTTCCTTTCCCACCAACAGGGATGCATCCCCTTATNATATATATATATATGTTTATATGTATATACATATATATCTATAATATGCTCATGCCTACCTGTCCTCATTTCCTATAAACAACTCGGATATCAACCTAAACACACAAGTGAATATCGCCAAAGCACCATATTCAATGAATTGTGGAAATGCTAAACTCCATAGAGATTTCTATTATCATCAGACACATTAGATGATTCAGGAATGAGTGAAATCGCACCATACCCCGAAAGAACACCAACACTCTCGACGACTCAAACGAGCAAATGTAGGAAGCAGAGAATCCTCCCCAGCAAATCTAATCGCGCAATCTATAAAAACCAGCCTGCTAGCAGGACAGAGAATTCGAATGAATACATATCAAAAGTGATAAGAATATAAATTCAAGAACGGATTCAGCTAGTGCGAATAATAAACCCAATATTATCAATTTGTACATGATAACGAAGAAATGATAAAAACGTACAACATGCCCCTTTAGTAACATACATACTAGTAACATACGTTCTACTAAACAACATACAAGAAATACCCCTTTAGTAACCAGACGCAAAATGGAAAGGGGGAGGACGAAAATACGTTCCTAGCAATCCCCTCACTCACCACCTTGGCTACCTAGGAGGCTTAACTGCAAACTAGATATCTGTGATGTTCACCAGTTCGATTATCCAATTCATTGTTTGGGCATGGCTATGACCCAATTGCCCCATACTACAGCTCACTTTTTTCAAGAACCATCTACGAATGACGTGAAACCAGATTCGCATCAAAGAGCCATCTTGGTCCTTGCATTAAAAAGCATACATTTGCGCATGCATCTTTCACAGCTACTCCTCTGCAAAAACAAAACTCCTGCAGGAATCTCATTGGGATGAAGAAAACCTGTACGTAAAAAGTGCACGCTGCAAATGTAATACGGAGTAAGAACTGCATACTGCATACTGCATTTGTGATAGATATAAGCGAATCGCACAACAGAATAGTTTCACATACCACAAAAGACACCTTAATTTTGCTCATTTCACGAAAAATATCTCCAATTTTGCAATGTAACAGACAATAAGAAGTGAGGCGAATGCAAGGTGATGAATAAATCGTATTTTTGCTGGCAGTACCTCACCATGAAGAGACAGCATAAGGATTGGTTGTGGGCTGCCACCAAAGTATGTAATAAACCATCAGTGCGGCCCTCCTAATTGAAGTCTCACAAATCTCACTCTCTAACATCGACAACTTTGCCAATCATATGGTCAAAGTTCAAAGCGAAAATAGGTCCCACGTTTGCCTTGAGCCTACACTCCAACGCAACACTTCAAAAGAACTTACTTCCTCGGCCCAAGGAGAATGGACTGCGATGGCGAGTCGAAGCATCGAATAATTGGTAGATGAAGGTGAAATTTGAATCGGGTATTTCGGACTGCATATCGGCGTGTCCTTATTCTATTTATTCCCTCAATTTTCTCCGACTCTCCTTCGCTGCAATGTACGACTAGTGGTTAAAGTTTCTAGTGGCCACAAATATCAGATGGCGAGTCGAAGCATCGAATAATTGGTAGATGAAGGTGAAATTTGAATCGGGTATTTCGGACTGCATATCGGCGTGTCCTTATTCTATTTATTCCCTCAATTTTCTCCGACTCTCCTTCGCTGCAATGTACGACTAGTGGTTAAAGTTTCTAGTGGCCACAAATATCAATGCACAAATTACATCGTAAATTAAGGAACCTCAACAACACCCAATCCGGTGAGTCTGTATAATTACATTTAAAAACTCTCGAAAGTTAAAGCATTGCAACCGATATTTAAATAATGAATCCAGTCCAAAAGAAGGAAAGTAATAGGCTTTCCCTTTTGTATACATAATATAAAAGCACTCAAACTTCATTACCACCAAAACTGCACCGTACCTTCCTTCCAAGAAATACAACAGCCCTGGATTTTGCCCTCAATATATTGCATTGCAGAATCCTATCTTCCACATCCACAGGGACGCTGCGTCAGTATTTCTTATTTCCCGCGTATTGCAAGCTTTCCTTTCCATTCCGGTCTCCCTTTATCAAAAACTCCTTCCACCGCTTGCGCACTCCATTGAAAATATAACCATACTGGGGCCACTAACACAAACGACCTTACTGTTTTCCCTGCCCCCATCCTGAATTGAGGAAAAGAGGTGAGGTGAGATATGTAAGCGTATGCCATGCTCGGTAATGGAGTTTTACAGAGTTTGGACGAGCATTTGCTCGAAGAAGCGAGCTTCATGTAACTGCATCACCGTTTAAAACTCCTTACACTTCTCTCATTCTATTCAATGATTTCAAGTCAATGTTAATAATTCAAATCAATAAATTAGTAATTATCTGTTAAAAAGCGAAGAATTTACCAACCAAATATTCTTCCGCAAATAAAATATTACTTCTTTCTCGTAACTTACCCCCAAACGTTACTCCTTCCTCGCAAACTACCCAAGTATATTTGCTTCTGATTTTTGAATCACAAATGTAAACCACATTAGCTCATTGCGAGTTCTCGAAAAAAATGGAGATAAACAAGGCGGAATGAAGTGAAAAAAAACCAAAATTACCTGCCGAAGCTATACTCGGGTTACACCACTGGGAACCGATGCATCATTAGAACCAAACCATCCGTTGAACGCGCACCATTTTTTTCTCACTTCCACCGGCACCACTCTCTTCTGAACAAGTCAGCGGTTCAAAAAATTCAGCACAAAACACGGCGGTTCCGAAGGCTAAACTACACAGTCCAACATGTCCGCTTATTATGCACTGATTTTAAACCACCGGGGACATAAAGAACAGGAGAAAACTTGTTAAATCTCTACCCTCCTCATTTCCTGTACTGTGGCAAATTAAGTTAGCACCCGAAATGAATCCGGTACTATTCATCCGCAATCAGAGAGGGCACAATTCGTTAAATGATTAAGCTGCAAAAGCCCCTCCAATTCATTGTAAAATCTGATCAAAAAAAGTAAAACGTTGTCCTAAGCTCGGTCTGCGCAAACAAGCATCTTTGGCCTTCCCTCTTGCACAACGAGATGGAAAAAGCCATGTAAATATTAACTGCGTAGTAAGGTGATTACACAACGGCCACGCCCTCCCCTTAATCTGGCCATCGAACCACTAACCACTCTCCGTCGTATGGGTTCATGCATAAAACATTTAAAAAAATGAAATGCAATCTCATCCATATAGCCACCAATCCAAACCAGAAGATGCTCACCTTCAGCAGCACCCAGTATATCAGCACATGCGTCGTGAAACTCACTGTCGGCTCCAAGTGTTGTTGGTAGTGCTGGCAAGCGCTCTGCACTATCACTTCCGTGCTCATCAACACGAACTGTTTGCGCTACCGCCGCCGGAAGATATTCGGAATGCTCTTCGCCCATTAGGTATTGCCGTGCTCTATCATCCACTGCAAAATGCAACCATTACAAAACAGTGCTTCCTGTCGACATACCTACAAATATATTAAAGCATCGTTTTATAACCTGTGTCTCACAAACTCTGGAATCAAGTGCTCCGACCACGTCCCCAAATCCTTAACAACAGCCTAACTACAATGCTAGGAACAACATATATGCTGTAGCTAAGATGAAAGTCCCACCTTGTCGTACAGAACCCATAGGGGACGTTGATGCCAAATGGCAGGTAAGCGTTACTAAAGAGAATAAGTGGAGGCCGACGAAGGTAGACGTGTTTGGAGAAGACTTCTTGGAAACATGCCGCAAGAACGCAACTAATTGTAGAGATTAAAGATCAAACCTACGCAAACTAAAGAAGGGACAGGCATCTAAAAAAGGCAGCCTTGTATGTTGTACGATCAGTCGAACAAATAGAAAGAAGCAGGAACTCAACAGCTATATAAGTGTTTTTCTAAAAATTGGTAGATTAGAATAAGGCAGTCGCCGATTTAAAACAACGCATATCTCACCTGCATTGGTTATTTCATTGACTGCGGTGTTTCTAGAACAGACTGATCGTTTGGTCATCCGTGGATGGGTGGCAGTCGAATCGTCGTTAACATTCGCGGCTTGCTCTTCACCATTAGGTTGTTCGATAGCATTGCGTGCTCCGAGAACACCATCTCGTGCTGTTGCTTGTTGATGCCGACGTGAGAATGCCAAATCGGGTGCATTCTCAATAAGACTGCAATCAGTATCTATGATTTGTGCTAGGCAGAGAGATATGTAAGCCCGACATCAGTTTCCACACTTCTTTGTGAACCGTAATTACCATTTGCTGATTCAGAGAGAAGAAAACCGACAGAATTCAATGCCTATTTACCTGAGAAATTATGGGGCAATTTTGAGCACCTCACAACACGGTTTGCGACATGCGAAAGCACTTGAAACAACGCATGACACGACACTTCCTATGCACACATTCCCATCAAACTTGTAAGCAAACAGGCAATTGATATGCGCTTAGTAGCTGACAAACGAGAGAAGAGTTGTGTAGGAGAGAATTGGTTCATCGTAGACTTACTGTCAACGTTCGTTTCCGATTGAAAGATGTTGGGGCCCCAATAGGTAGATCGGCGAGAGTATGGAAGAGGGCCGATTCAGGGATTTGATCCACAGCGCCCCAGAGGTCTCTAAGATGGATGATCACTAGGTGCCTTTTAAAGCGATTTTGGGTACCGAGTCAAGGGATATAGTTGCGTATATTTATTCCAGACAGGGAACGTCAGAACATTTGAGGGCTTCATGCCCTTCAGCCCAAAAAATTAACAAACTCACAATGCCGGTTGGAGCGCATAGGCCGGAATACGATGTATCGAAACAGTACACGTTTTTGATATCGGACACTCGGAGGAAAATGAAAGCTGAAATTCAAATATAAATATTTTCAAATTTCGGTGTTGAAACTGAAAAATGCGAGTTGATTAACACAGCTGATTGGACTTTTTTTGTCCACTCATTTCTGTTTAATAATATGACCTGCATAGCTGAATACTGAGACTATGATACGCTCGTGTGCAAAGAGAACTACTAAGAAAACTGAAATAAAAATTGCCAATTATTTGATTTTACGCATATATGTGACTGTGTGCAACATTAGAAGAGCACTCGGTTCTCCAGATGTACTACACTCAAGTTCCACTAATGGTAATAAAAAACGAGATGCATTAATGGGAAGAGTATTCTTTAGTGCGAACCACAATTTGCTCAATAGAAACGATACCTATCCGGAACAATCCCACAGGGCTATTGAAAGATCGAATAACCTGAGAGGGGAGAACGGATCAATGCTAAATAATGGAATACTCAAAGCAACTATTCTGAGCAACCTACATCGATACTGTCCATTGTTTCTGTACCGAACGATCGATTGCGTTCGGATCCCGACTATCACTTCCAATAGGAATTTCTTGATCCTTCACATACATGGGTGTTAGTCATATTCTTATGAAACACATTTAATTTCTAAGCCTAAAACTTAAGGAATCATCCGTGAAGTCGAACAGGCAATTTCGTGATGAGAAGCGAAAAAGAACATATAGGCTAAAAGACGCATAACGGCTGACCGGCTCGAGTGGTTCTGCGATAGGCACCAGCACGGTTTCTTCAGCTGCGCACAATGGACAGCCCAGCTGGCAGCCGTGCGGTGATTCGATGACTATCCAACACGCGCAGACCGTTTCTCCGCCTCGACACCCCTTCTGCCTCACCGCACATCACACGAACACGACCAATACTGAATGCTACTGCAGAAGGCAGTGCTTATATAGGCGCATCATTCGTTACTTTACAGCCAATATGACGTTTTGCATCGTAATAAAGATCATGGTCATACGCGGCGCGATCATTTCCACGCGCGCAAGCGTTCGTCCTCACTCGAGCAGGGCCGTTCCATTCGATCTAACGCTCTACTTTGCATCAAGAAAAATCGTTGCGATACAAACCAACATTCAAAGTAATGCAGCACTAAAACTTGAGAAATGCCACTTCCCTACCCTTGCCCCCTCCCACCTTAAGTCTTATCCCTTGCCCCCTCCCCCCTTAAATTTTTAATAGCGAAAAAATACGAGCGTAAAATATACCAAAAACAATGACAGAAATGAAATGCACACCAATAATGAAATACACCAAATGTGAAATACACTAAATGAAATACACCAAAATACACCAAATGCATGCCAAGATATATACACCAATTTGAAAGAAAAAAAAACAAAAATTTCAAATAGAACACGTCAAGTGGACACTGCGTAAGCAAAGCTCATCACAATANCCGATCCATAAAATCATTCAGCATCTACGATCCACGCCAAACGCTTTACAAGGTGATCAAACGACAAGCATTTTACCTCTGTCCTTCAATGTTTGAGGAAGAGATTTCAGTTATGCTGCAGTTACTCGTGCTTATCGATATCACTTCAATGGAAATAGTGTTTATTAGTAGAATGTTAGTATAAAAAATCGAGCAAATACATCAGTTCATAGAAACGAAAATTAAATCACAAAACGGAGATGGATCTCAACACGAACGCAGCATCGCCCGATTGCTGACGTCGCTGCTCACTTGGGGCTGCAAGTAATAAGTTGTTTAGTTATGTAATTAGAAATGCATGCAAGCAGACATAATTTTATGAAAAACATAAAAACTGGCAGCAATTTCAACCGGAGATAGCTTGACAGAAAAGTAGGGCAGGACAGGGAGAGAGGGGAACAGGGGATGAGGGAGGGTTGAGGGGGAACGACTGCAAATGAACGAAATGAAACGATATTATGGAATATGGAAAAAACTCTCAAAGCAAACATCAAAGAAAAAACTCTTGTATTTCTTAGATGAGAAAATTAAATCGAACGAGTTTGACGCTGAAAAAAAATATTCATCAAAATTTGCCTCCCCATCTCCTTTTTCCAACAGTCCATAAATGGGAGTTAACCCTAACTCTTTCCCTCTCTCCACTTAAGCAGTCCAAAGCCTTCCCGTAAGCCCCCTCCATTGGGATGTTTGAGCGCATATGACTACTAAATTAAAGAACTCACCAGGCAACACACTAAACCATCATCATCTATGGGAAATACCAAATTACTCCTTCGGGAACTCCCCTCCCATAGACAGGTAGCATATCACAATTCCACTCAATCCTCTGCATTTAAACACCTCTGCCACATATATGTCATATTCTCAGTCATTATACACAATAAAATCAACCAAGAAATAATTAAAAACGTTTCAAACCGGCAAGACAAGAAGGCAATTAAAAATGACTGAGAAGAAATAGGAGCTAGAGAAGAATGGTAAAAACAGCATGACTGTGCATCATATAACCGAAAAATGCACGATGAGCTGGAATGAATTACCTTCTCTTTCAAACAAAACAAACAAAGAGAAAAAAAACGACAAAGATATATCACAGGCAGAAAAAGGTTTTGGGAAGGTAAATTTGTTTAAAACAATAGATTAAAAAAGGAACTTGCAACCATGGATGGGACAATCCAACTACCTAAGAATGAAACTTCTGAACGGTGGAGCATATACATCGTTCATGTGTAGCTTTAGAGACGAAATTGTAATTAGTTGTGAAAAATAAAACGGATATTTTATAAATTCAAAATAAACGGGCACCAGCAAAAGATCGATGATCGAGTAGAAATTCTGATGCAAATTTTCCTCTCAAGAATCTTCATAAGATTAGATGCCGACAGCTCCTTGAATACTTTACAAGGGAGGAAGAGAAAGATACCATACACAACGATGTATCATTCATAACAAGAATCAAATATGCATAACTTCTAATATTTATAGCGAATTACGTTTTAAAAACATGCAACTTGAAATTTTCGGCGAATTGCATCGTGCACTTTTTTGCGCAGAACAACACCGTAAAAGAGTAATTTGAGGATTATATAATATTTATCAAAAAATATCGATATGAAAAGTTTCGAGCAATGAGCAAAATAAAAGTTTATCGAATCTATCTGATAAGACATCGTATAAATTGAATAAATTTTCCTAAAAACAAATAGGAAGAGCATGCCACAACAGCTGACAAGATAAGCACTTCTCAATGCCGCTCAACTCATCAACCAATTGCAACAACTATTCATAAATAAAAAATTGCAAGTTTGATTCTCAAGTGCACATTATGCCGACATCTTATATATACAGTCTCCGCTCAATGGCTTTAACTGTGCAACTACTGGAGACTAGAAAAACAATGTTTTGGAAAAGGAATATAACATGTACGACCAAGACAGCTCGTAATTTACACCGGTCGCATTACACAGCAAACAATCTACTGCTCACAGCAAAAAGAATTTACAATGGATACTGATACTACATCGACAGCACAGATTTTAACATCACCTGCAGAACCTTCAGTGA
>QEWY01003197.1:1779-33427 GCA_006503575.1 Baylisascaris schroederi
CCCCCCCCCCCCCCCCCCCCCCCCCCCTCACAAATCTGCTAATGCTGAGCATAGAAAATGTTCTATCAAAATTGTGTGCAAAATGCGAACAGTAATGTTGAAAATAGTACCTAATGTGTACCGCTGGCATATCAGTGGTCATCTGGCTTTTTTTCATTAGTGATCAACGACTATCATTCGCGTTTGAGCTTATCACTGCGCCTGTTCATTTATGTAAACCCAAAAGACACGATGGATGGGAGATGGTCGTATTGTCTAGGATATTATTTAGAGATGGCCAGTAGATGGATTGAGATAACAAGATGAGAAAATGGTCACGAATGCAATATTACACGACGATCACTATCGCAGTTTATATGTGAGCATTATTATCTGTGTATATATAATAAAATATAAAGGTGAGCAAACAAACGCGGAGATCGTCTTGATAGCGATGAGTGAACTCTGCTCATTCACATTAAAACAAAACATATCAAGTTTCATAAATCGTTGCTCTACTTGAGTGAACAAATATCAACAGATATATGCAATTCGGGTTTTCAATTTTTTATAGTCTTTTGACAGTATTATATGTGGGAAAGAAATTTCAGAAAATCGATAAGTTAATTCTGATTTGCTTTACGTTGGAACTCATCTGTTTATGAGTGCACCTATTATCGATGAGTTTTTCTTTGTATCAGATAGCAATAAACGATTAATGCCATCTAACTTTTTGCTAAATTATTTTTCAACATAATAGTCGAATAATAATCACAATAATCGAATGCAATGGATAAAATAATTTAAAAATTCGTCAAAAATTTGAAGCAATTATAAACATCAACAAAAACAACCTGGAAATCGCACAAAAATAGCAAAAATCCGATATAAACAATAATGTAAAAAAAATGAAACTTGAAAAGAAAATAAAAACAAATTACATCAACAATGAAAAACAAAATCAAAAGAGTATAAAATCGTATAATATAACATGACATAATTAAACGCGCCAGTTAATTAGGTGAACCTCCGCTCGGTAGTCATATTGCTAAACATGAGGTACTGCTTGCTGATGAAACGATCAAGTCTTTTCTTGATAAAAGGATTCTTAATAAATAAGCAAAATCAACTGACAACTCAATTAATAGTGAGTTAACCGGTTAAATATGGCTCAAGTATGCGAATATAAACAGACAGCCATTAACGAGCACCTGCAAGTATTACACAGGTAGCAATATATTTGGTGACACATCTAATTTCGAGATCTCATTTGTATAATACAAGCATGGGCAGTTTTTAGCAGCTAGATAAGGGGAACACTATTGCGGCTATTTGCTGAATCAATGTGTGATTATGCCAGGTGACTGACTGGCTGTGCATCAGCTATGCATTTATGCTTAAACAAGAGTGCATCTCATCGCACAACACATCTAACCTCATAGGTCTGAAATGTTTCCAATATTGAATGTGTTGAGTGAATACTCTTTAAAATGGAGTGACTATTTTTAAAGAAATTAAAAAATTTTTCAACTGTTATTTCTTTAAATCGAAATATCGAACTATTCAAAAAACTGTCGGTGAGAATGGAATAAATAACGTTTGGATAGGGATTGAAAATGAGTCGGAATTGTATTACCAAACAATTATCGATCTTTTCGAATATGATCTGCTCCAAATTATGGCAGCTATGAACAAAACAGTAAAAGATATTTCATCGAGCTTTCTTCTTGTGATAGATCACTTATTTATATTAGTTATTACTTATCACTTATATTACTTATATTTATTTTTTATATCCCTCTTATTAGGCTTTCAAAGAGTTGCATATAATACCTTTACGCAGCATTTTCTCATTAAACATTCAAAGAGGATTTTATGGGCGAATCTTTTGAGCAAATGCAATCACCGAATGAATACTGTTAATAGTGAAGATCAATGAACAAACGTTATCGATGTTGATGGAACAGTGCAACTGATGATAAGCTTAGGTAACCAATCAATGAGGTAATCAGTTGAGTGTGTTCACATATAAACAACGATGTGTTCAAATAAGTGCTGCGTAAGAGATTAAAAAAGTATTTACCCCCTTTCAAAATCAATAAAGGCTCAATTAATACTGATTTGTTGATTGTATACACCTATTGAATAGCTAGATATGAGATCAAAGAATTCGTAGTGCGCTTGCGTTGATGATACCCACTTTAATGAAAGTAAGAGTGAAGATGGTGTGAACTGACTCCTCTTATTTTTACAATCCAATTTGTCTACATGCATAATTACTTGTTTAGTTGCTCGGATTATTAACCAAAAGTGAGTATAGGCTTGTGTTCTAGTGGAACATCTGAATTTTTCCCTAATCTGCAACCTCTATAAGCCTTATTTCTGAGATCTACTTAAGGAAGCACTACAGAACAATCTTATAGAAACTCTTAGCGATTGACTGCAAATTTTGGTTGTTGCAAAATTCAAGTAAACATTTCAGCAGTTGCATTGGCGCATCGTCAAAACGCTCAAACGTTGAGGGTGGATTGCCAAAAAAAAAAGTAAAAAGAAAAAACGTGTGCGCTGAACAGTAGAGAGCATCCAACGACCATTTATAGCACACACAGATGCAATTTGGAGAAGAGAACTGCACAAATTACGCGCAAAGAAGAGACATCGAGGAACGCAAAAGGCGTTAACGAATCGCCCACTCGCGAGAACGAGCGCCTTAAGGATTGTGCCAACCGACTTTGTGTTAGCAGACATGGCCAGCAGACATGGTGACAGCCCACGTGCCAAATTTGGATGAACGTCGTTATTGGACGTTGATGTCGGCAGCTCGGCTGGTTTGCCATCTCCGAAAGTGGCATCCATGTTTCCACGCGAACACAAAACAGCATTTAATTCAAGCATTGACGAGCACGCAGCTGCACACTACGAAATCGAACAAACAACGCAACATTAAAGTGTATTTAATCTTTGAGCCTTCGCTTCGACCGCAAAGGGTTCAAAGATTTCACTTGTTTCACATCTGTTAATCCTCAAAAGCCAAAAATGATTGTAGTAGCGAATAGACATCATAATTGTTTCAGCATTTCTTATTTAGATAAAAGATGAATATATGGAAAAAGAAATTCAGAACTCAAATATTGCGATACGATCATTGCAAAATGATCGTATATCATCGAATCTATTCATTGAGTATTTTACGTTTATTTCACTTCAATTTTTTGCTCTATTCATCAAAAATTATATGAGTAAATTAGATTGAAGTGAAAATCGTTCAAGCTGATGGTCAATGAAACTGTTGCAATTTAATCGTCATCTCACTCCATTTCTATCTTTTGCCAAAAATCACTCATGGAATTGAATGCCGAAATTTGGCGTCACCAATTTCGCAATCGATTTATGTAATTATTGCATTATTTAGTATCGCGTAACGTAAGGTTTGTCAACTGAATCGTTTCCTTTTTTCTAATGGAATAGTTTACACATTCTACTGCGATTCTGATAGTAAATACTCAAAAGTCGATGTACTATAAATACCTTTCTATTGTACTATAAATACCTTTCTATTCTAATACTTCATAATGGAAATATATCACATTATTGATTATAGGTTCGATCCCTCTCAATGTTTTTGTTGAGTATTTTTTCTTCCATTATATGAGCCACAAATCATTTTTTCTTTCCTTTTTTTCTTTTTTTTTTTGCTATTATAAATTTGCAAACCTCTCATTCAACTCAAATATATATTGGTTGCATTTTTTTCTCTCATCGAATCGAATGCACTTTTACTATGCAGAATTTGTGTCCATAAATAATATATTTCAGTAAGCATCGATTATCTAAACTATTGTGAAAAAATTCCCCGTATTATTTCTCGTATTTTTTGCAAAGTTATATTATGCTGATGTTATGTCTATACGCCCATATATTATTATTTGACAAATATTTTCAACCGGAAATCTATCAAATCTAAGCCGATGAACTTTGTTATGAGTAATCCAATAAAAATGGAAAGCGACTTCTATCGGCACTTCAATTTTAATCGCTCATCTTCTTTATAAATTAACAATTAGTGGGCAATTTATATGCTAACTTTGTTATATAGCAAGTTGGATTTCTTCAAGAAATAACTCCCCATAGTTTGTACTTGGCTAATCGAATGATTAAAAAACATATATTATGCATTCTGCTAATGCTTTGAATATTAAAAGAATCAGCTGGTCATTCGACTGAAATATCAAAGTGTATTATTTATTTGTTATTCTCATTTCCATGATTTTCCTACGTTAAAATATTTTCAGTTCATTTAATATTTGGCAAGGGTGAAATATGATTATCCATAATTCGCCCTTTCTAATGCCTAGCAAATTTATGGCCGCTTAAAGTTCCCCTATTCATGCTTTTAATGACATTCAATGTTTTGCTTCTCAGAGCCGTCTTCAAACTTGATCAGATTATGAGAGTGAATAGAGAACTTCATAAAGGCCGGAAATCTTTACTGTCCGACCGACCGACTGTGATCGGTTGGTGCGGTAAAATTTTACCTATTTCCCAATNCTTTAAGTGCATAATACTGTCTACTCTTTATTGCGAGGTAAAGACGCGTTGTTATCGAGTTATCAGTGCATCCGAGTGGACATGCTGTGTGTTATCCACTCTGCGCACATATAAATGAAAAACGGAAGTTTACCAGCTAGGTAGAGTTAAATTAACCCATGAGTGTACGATAATTATACCGATCTTGGAAAGGATTAGTCTACTTCGATGCCTTTCTAACTGAAATTCTCGATCATTTGTTGAATGTTTATAGCCAGTAACACTTGATAAGCTTTAAATAATCTATGATGCTTATGTGCGAACTATACAAAAGTTGTAATTAGTTATGTATGATCAGCTGATTTCATTGATGTGCTTATTATCAGTTGGAATATTTCATCTTTTTTTTTTTGTCTTTAAGTGCATAATACTGTCTACTCTTTATTGCGAGGTAAAGACGCGTTGTTATCGAGTTATCAGTGCATCCGAGTGGACATGCTGTGTGTTATCCACTCTGCGCACATATAAATGAAAAACGGAAGTTTACCAGCTAGGTAGAGTTAAATTAACCCATGAGTGTACGATAATTATACCGATCTTGGAAAGGATTAGTCTGCATTACGATACTCTACAGTATCACAAGTCCTATCGAACCTTTAGGATATATTCACAGCGACTGTTATACCCAATAAAATATCGCCATTCGATTAGAAAAGTTTTATTGCATAATTTTTTTAGAGTTATTTGAATGCAGTAATCATCATGAAAAAATTCAGCGCAACAAAAATTTCATTCGCAAACCAAAGGTTAGAGAGAGTTTTTCTCTCTGCCTTAACCACGTTCAACCAATCGTCCATTGCGATCAGAGAAAGATGGGATGGGCAAGAGGGGTTAAGCTTAGAGTTGTGATGGTTATGGCGGGCGCGTGGTTGGTCTCTTAACGCAGATCAATACGCCCGACATTTATAAAGACCTTGGTTGGCGTCACCGGCATCCCAGCGTAAACTCGCAGAAGCCAACGGGCAATAATTTTTGGATGCCCTGAAACCGGTCGGCCGGGGCAGCAGCAAAACTCGAGAGTTGTAAACGTTCTCCAGGCTTCTTCAAGCTAATCTGCGCTTCAAACAAAGTTCGCCCTTGCAAATTTTTGAATGCACATAAAGATGTCGGGAGGGTGGATGTTTACTAGTGTTGTGAAGCATTGGAGTCAGATTGAAGAGAATTGTTAAAACAGATTGAAGAGCTTCCGAAGGAGCTTCCTTTGAAATCTACCATTCGGATTTGTTCTGTTGCTCGTAACATTAAATCACTGTGCATAGGCTTGCCTTTTGAAATTAGGGGATAAATCGTGTGCTCCATTCTGATATGTGGGGGCAAACACATGCATATGTAAATATGTTAAATGAATGACGGGCTCAGTCTTATGTATCTGCAGTGTCTGCCATTTGTGTATCTGTTTTCGATTGTGATCTTTGCCCGCAATGTGTTTCTAAATGCTGCAACACCAAAGTGCACTTCCTTCGTTACCTAAAATTCACCCTAAAACAGATTGAAAAGAATTGTTTCATGTTGTTGTTCCACGTGTCATCACTACCCAATAATGATTTTTCATGTGAGAAAATTGTTATGAGGTCTGTCTGCGTTCAAAAATTTTAACTAGCAACGAAAAATTTTCGACACTGGCCAAATTCGTTTTCTCACCCTATTTTGTGAAATGTGTTATACCTACATTCTCCTCGTTTGTAGCCTGTTAACCTTAAAACAGCCTAGATTTGCCCCATTCGTTCCCTGCTATCTGCTTGAAGTGAGTTTTATTTCATAGAACGATTTGAATAGCCACTCACAGCCATATAAAATTGCATTTAAGAAAACGATCACGAGACGCAATTGAGACGAGCACTATGTTTGGCTGATGTGCAATTGGCGCACATAAAGGAATTGGAAGGCGAACGAAATGAGGCTGAACGTTCTTTAGGAACACTGATGGCGCAATTGAAGCAATCAAGAGTAGGTGTGCTCCTCGTTTTTCCATTTGTTAGGCATAGAGGATATGCGTGATGTTTTCTCGTTGGATGCGCTTCTCAATTATGTTCAGCGTTGTTCGTGAGATGTGTAAAGTGTAGAGCTTTGAAATTTCAACTTTCAAAGCTGAAACTTAAGGTGTTAATTTGTTCAGAGGGACTCGTGGACACTGTTATGGCCGACTGCTGTCGTGCTTGATCCGGAGCGTTACGGAACCAGATTGTTCATGAAAGCATTATGAAACTGTATTGTATTTAATGCAGTTGCAGTTGTCTTTGTAGACCGTTAAATTATTGCAGCTTGGATATCGCTGTCTTATTAGCGTGTCGTCGAAATATTTCATGTTTGTAGTGACTTGATTTAGAAGTTATGATTTAGAAATTTCTCTTTTAAATAATTATACAAGTTTGCGAAGTATATTTATGAATTTATAAAATGTCTATATGTTCATGTTAAAGAATTTACTGAAAAAGAAATTTAGAAACTTATAAATGCAAATTGGTTAACGAGAGAGAGTGCAAGACTAATTCTTGCTGATGTAAAGAAATTGGTCAACCTCTGCAAGCTGGAACGGATGTTTGGTGCATTAAAGGAAACGGGAACATTATTAATTTTAGCGTGAAAATCAAGCGCTGAGACACCGTATCGGAATGTTTTGCAGCGGTTATTTTGAAAATATTTTTTGCATATCTAAATGAATTAAGGCAGCCCTATTTATATTGCATTGGGATGATCGTTGTATCTAGAACGATGAAGAATCGAATTTTTTGCACTGAGTTAATGAAAGAAGCGCTGTACCTGTAAAAGCAGCAACTTATGTTGCATTTTTTGAAGAAATTCTTTCGCTTTCTAAATTTCGGTTTTTTCAACTTTTCATTATGACAGATGTTTTTTTTGTTGTTTTTATTCGAGACTCAAGTTGAGATTTCCTTCGAGGAACGGGGGTAGTAGTCGTCTAATAAACAGAGACGAATGAAATATTTGAAAGACCTCCATCGATGCGTAAGCAGTATTCGAGCACGGAAAATGTGAATCGTGTTTAACTGGGCCAATCGAACGAACAGCTTGCTGGTCCTTCCGGTTGCAAGGTGAAAGATCTTCAGTAGATTTTTTTAATTTGATTTTTCTGTTTGGAAGAGCCATTTACTGGCCGCCTACCATAAATAGGCAACATTGAGCAATTTGGGACAACGAATCGTATCTTTGTTGTAAGTATTGCTGTTGTATTGAAATATATTTCTAAAACGTTGGTTTCACTTATGCGCAGCTTATGGAAGAAATGCTTACAATGTCATCGGTTTAGAACCGCCTCTCATTTCTTGCATTTTAATTCAATCGCAGCATTTGAAACACTGAATGTGATATAGCATTGAATTTTCACATACGTTACCAATAAATTTATGCTTTGTTTTTGTCGAAATTGCCAACGAATTCATCTTTGAATGAATTTGGCATGGGTTGAGGAGTTTCAGTACATCTGTTTCTGTTTATTTTCGAGTAACTTTTACGTACATCGTGAACCTTCAAAAGGACCCAGGAATGTTGTTTGTTCATTATTCAGACAGGCCCCTTATACGTTAAAATGATACTATTTACGTGAGCTGCGCTTCACATTCAGTGTCCTCTTGTGTTTGATCACCCTCTATATCTAATGAACTGGAACGCCATGCCTGTTCGAGATTGAATTCATGGCTGTATATTGTAATTTTTTTTGTAAATTCTGGTAATACGATCACTGGTAGTCTTGTTGATGTACTTAGTCAATTGTGGTGACAAAAAAGGCAACCAGAATTTTGTTGAGAAAGGGAACAATTCTTATTACCTTACTCACTCGACTTTGGCATACGAAACAACATAGTGTTGCTTAATTGGAGCTGTATAGCGTAGAACGCGAAAGAGCGAAATATAGGCTAATCGACTGTTGTCACAATCAAGGATGCGCGAAAAGAATTGGGATGGGAGGAGGGGGAGAAATGTAAGCAACTGAGCAGAAGAGGTGGGATGGGTTCCTGTTATTCTTATGCACCTGGAATGTTACGCAATCATCGCTCGCCTTGCATCTTTCATAATTCAGTTTTCTTTCGAATCGAAGCTCTCTCAATCTCCGATCGATACCCAAAATCCTTTTGAACTGATACTTGCACAGCGTATAACCAATGATTGAGACTGAAAGGGATCCTACAAACCACTTAAGCATCAGCTTGTTAAAATGCGCTTTGTGAGAATATTTGGGAAATTTCGGATGAAACAGACTGGTAAAACTTAGCGACATCGTTTAGTTTCGTATATTCTTCAATGCTTTATTTCCGTTTTCCGATAAGCGCATCTATAATTTAATAGGAAGAAGTTCTATCCTACTTACTCAACGCTTAAGTTTTCGAGTATCCTCACAGTACAGCTAAAGCGTCTCGCAAATGGGATCACATCTTGCGCGAATGCATTCATTTTCAAGGTTGCTTATTTTCTTGTGATTTTTATGTCTTTTCTGAGTTGTATCAAATTTTACGTCATAGTTCTTTTAATGATTGTTGAAAATGTCTTTTTTGAGTTAAGGAAACGTGAAAATGTTCGAAATTTGTGATGATATATTATGGTAGCGTCCTCAAATACCAAACAGTTGCTTCAACAAAAGCTCGCCGGTCTCCTTTAGCCCTGCTTCTGTGGTTCAAAAAGAGGTTCATGTTTTGGGGACATATTTTAATAAGTTTAAGCAGCCTTACTCACTTCCGAAAATCATACTTTTGTTCTGGAAAATGTATATTAATGTTTTAAGATCTTCGTAACTGCTGTGAGTGCATCTCGTCAAAAATAATTTAGCAGCTTTAGGAGTTTTGTCTAGGAAGTTGAACGTTTCAGTTCCTGTTAATTGCCAAGACTAATTAATTACCTTGGGTCCAAGTATTTGGCAATTAGGCAGATTGCTTTCTATATATTAATTTAAGTCATGTGGAAGCAATTAGTATCGGTATGCCTCATTTCTTGTTGTATCGCATAAAAGGAACGTCTCTATGTGTACACTTGAAGAGCAGCTGTCATTTTATTTACCTTGCTTAATGTGTCTATGTTTCTTACTTTGATGATGTTTTCCTTTGTTATACTTTCAGTGGGAGGTATTTCCACATTGTATAGCTCAAGGCTGTTCGCTGTACGCAGATGTTTCTGTATATGTATGCATTAAATATGTTTAACTATCTTTTCGCTGCGTTATCACTTTGCCTTTTGTTCGCTGTACCTCTACCCATTATGATGTTGATAGATCTCACTCTAAGAAAGATAAGGAGTTAATGCTGTTTTATATTCGATTTTCCAAGCATTAGGTTATATTTTTAAATGAAAGTCTATACTTTGATGGAGATCTCCATCCAACAAATTTGGGGAGGTGGGAGAAACTGTGAGGCGCACCATGTTACTATTAAATGTTTACCCATCTCATATACTATTTTACAACCTTCTAAAGTCGACATTTACGCAATGTAAATTCCAGCCATCTCTGAAGCATACAACGACAACGACAACTTGAACTCCCTCAGGCATCATCTATCCATCTATTTTGGCAGAGAGACAAAATTTGGAGCAAGTTCGAGGTAGGCCTCAGGTGAACAATTATCACATCTTTATGGAAGTTTGTACACAAGCAGCTTTTCCTTTCATACAGCTTGACGCCTTAATGAGTTAGCTGTTTGCCCGCTACTGATGTCTGCAGTATCAGCGCACGGCACTCCGCAGTCACCACCTCAAAAGGTAGGGAATGCTGCAGCTCTTTTCGCATATTTATAGTGTACTTCAACAGTATGCATCTGCATTTGATCGATAATTGGAGGGCGCGTTTTAACATTTGATCTGCTCCCGATGGTGTTCTCATTGTTGTTCGAATGTTGTGAGAGCAGATCAACGGACAAGAGGAGCATAGGTGGACTGTGTTGTAGGAGATCTGGACTTATATGTTAATGATCTGTGATATGGTATTATTTTATGATCCAAGATTAATTTCGAAAAGATTTCAGTTGATCACTGATTATATTGGGATTACCTCCATAGCAGTCAACTATCTGCTAAATAGAATTCATCTACCTAACGCTGACGTCTCTAATCGCATCGGAATTATTTTAGGTTATGCCAAAACCGGGCTTCTACAATGCGCGCTATCAGCGTCGTTCAAAGAGTGCGGGTGGACGTGTTATTGATCACCAACCGAGGGTCCGCATCCCCGAGGGCACATATATGCAAGTGAGTCCATGCGATTCACTGCGTGAATCGATAGTTCAAAGCCGTCTGATACTATTTTTGGTGTTGAATCTTCACATAGTATAGATTCCATTATTCAGCAAATTTCGCTTCAGTAGACCTGCGTAGTATAGTTGATCGAGATGCAATCTCGCTTTTTGGCTTCGCTGACCTATGGGAGGCTCAAGCTTCAAGATCTTTCCCAAATTCTACGAGCGCCCAGGCTTCGGTAGTTGAACTGACAGCTGAGGGACTGAGAAAAACAAATACTTTTCTTGATTTGGTGAAGAACATAGTTGTTTTTTCTTTAATTTCTGGATTTAGCTAATGCATGTTCAACGTTTTTATGTGAACACTAATTTTTCCTTTATCAGTTGATTTTTGTCACCGAACGACCACTGTATTCGATGATTTTTCCTACAGTTTGAATTCATATTCGGATTTGGGTTGTTTATCGTATTCGTTTCTTTGTGCGCTTTAGTAAAAAGTAACAATAACTGCTTGTGAAGCTCTTTTCCTTTTTTTAGAATTTTTCGAAAAATCCTTTGCCAAAGAAGTCTCTTTCCTTGATTACATCATTCATTGAAGAGAATGTCTAATTTTCACTCACCTCATAATTTTGGAAAATTTCTAAGAGCTTACTGGAAAATTAAGTAGTTAATTAGGGTTGTACTGTTATTATGCATTCCTACTGATGTCCTTGCAATCCCTAAAACTCATTTAAACGTTAGTTGGGGCATGTGGCGTCGTCGTTCCCCTCTTTTGCTTCGTTTCTCTGAATTTTAGTCTGATCCGTGTTTGAGCTTCTGGTTTCTAATTTGGATTCCTTTTAGACGAGAATTACGAGATTGAATTCATGGCTGTATATTGTAATTTTTTTTGTAAATTCTGGTAATACGATCACTGGTAGTCTTGTTGATGTACTTAGTCAATTGTGGTGACAAAAAAGGCAACCAGAATTTTGTTGAGAAAGGGAACAATTCTTATTACCTTACTCACTCGACTTTGGCATACGAAACAACATAGTGTTGTTTAATTGGAGCTGTATAGCGTAGAACGCGAAAGAGCGAAATATAGGCTAATCGACTGTTGTCACAATCAAGGATGCGCGAAAAGAATTGGGATGGGAGGAGGGGGAGAAATGTAAGCAACTGAGCAGAAGAGGTGGGATGGGTTCCTGTTATTCTTATGCACCTGGAATGTTACGCAATCATCGCTCGCCTTGCATCTTTCATAATTCAGTTTTCTTTCGAATCGAAGCTCTCTCAATCTCCGATCGATACCCAAAATCCTTTTGAACTGATACTTGCACAGCGTATAACCAATGATTGAGACTGAAAGGGATCCTACAAACCACTTAAGCATCAGCTTGTTAAAATGCGCTTTGTGAGAATATTTGGGAAATTTCGGATGAAACAGACTGGTAAAACTTAGCGACATCGTTTAGTTTCGTATATTCTTCAATGCTTTATTTCCGTTTTCCGATAAGCGCATCTATAATTTAATAGGAAGAAGTTCTATCCTACTTACTCAACGCTTAAGTTTTCGAGTATCCTCACAGTACAGCTAAAGCGTCTCGCAAATGGGATCACATCTTGCGCGAATGCATTCATTTTCAAGGTTGCTTATTTTCTTGTGATTTTTATGTCTTTTCTGAGTTGTATCAAATTTTACGTCATAGTTCTTTTAATGATTGTTGAAAATGTCTTTTTTGAGTTAAGGAAACGTGAAAATGTTCGAAATTTGTGATGATATATTATGGTAGCGTCCTCAAATACCAAACAGTTGCTTCAACAAAAGCTCGCCGGTCTCCTTTAGCCCTGCTTCTGTGGTTCAAAAAGAGGTTCATGTTTTGGGGACATATTTTAATAAGTTTAAGCAGCCTTACTCACTTCCGAAAATCATACTTTTGTTCTGGAAAATGTATATTAATGTTTTAAGATCTTCGTAACTGCTGTGAGTGCATCTCGTCAAAAATAATTTAGCAGCTTTAGGAGTTTTGTCTAGGAAGTTGAACGTTTCAGTTCCTGTTAATTGCCAAGACTAATTAATTACCTTGGGTCCAAGTATTTGGCAATTAGGCAGATTGCTTTCTATATATTAATTTAAGTCATGTGGAAGCAATTAGTATCGGTATGCCTCATTTCTTGTTGTATCGCATAAAAGGAACGTCTCTATGTGTACACTTGAAGAGCAGCTGTCATTTTATTTACCTTGCTTAATGTGTCTATGTTTCTTACTTTGATGATGTTTTCCTTTGTTATACTTTCAGTGGGAGGTATTTCCACATTGTATAGCTCAAGGCTGTTCGCTGTACGCAGATGTTTCTGTATATGTATGCATTAAATATGTTTAACTATCTTTTCGCTGCGTTATCACTTTGCCTTTTGTTCGCTGTACCTCTACCCATTATGATGTTGATAGATCTCACTCTAAGAAAGATAAGGAGTTAATGCTGTTTTATATTCGATTTTCCAAGCATTAGGTTATATTTTTAAATGAAAGTCTATACTTTGATGGAGATCTCCATCCAACAAATTTGGGGAGGTGGGAGAAACTGTGAGGCGCACCATGTTACTATTAAATGTTTACCCATCTCATATACTATTTTACAACCTTCTGAAGTCGACATTTACGCAATGTAAATTCCAGCCATCTCTAAAGCATACAACGACAACGACAACTTGAACTCCCTCAGGCATCATCTATCCATCTATTTTGGCAGAGAGACAAAATTTGGAGCAAGTTCGAGGTAGGCCTCAGGTGAACAATTATCACATCTTTATGGAAGTTTGTACACAAGCAGCTTTTCCTTTCATACAGCTTGACGCCTTAATGAGTTAGCTGTTTGCCCGCTACTGATGTCTGCAGTATCAGCGCACGGCACTCCGCAGTCACCACCTCAAAAGGTAGGGAATGCTGCAGCTCTTTTCGCATATTTATAGTGTACTTCAACAGTATGCATCTGCATTTGATCGATAATTGGAGGGCGCGTTTTAACATTTGATCTGCTCCCGATGGTGTTCTCATTGTTGTTCGAATGTTGCGAGAGTAGATCAACGGACAAGAGGAGCATAGGTGGACTGTGTTGTAGGAGATCTGGACTTATATGTTAATGATCTGTGATATGGTATTATTTTATGATCCAAGATTAATTTCGAAAAGATTTCAGTTGATCACTGATTATATTGGGATTACCTCCATAGCAGTCAACTATCTGCTAAATAGAATTCATCTACCTAACGCTGACGTCTCTAATCGCATCGGAATTATTTTAGGTTATGCCAAAACCGGGCTTCTACAATGCGCGCTATCAGCGTCGTTCAAAGAGTGCGGGTGGACGTGTTATTGATCACCAACCGAGGGTCCGCATCCCCGAGGGCACATATATGCAAGTGAGTCCATGCGATTCACTGCGTGAATCGATAGTTCAAAGCCGTCTGATACTATTTTTGGTGTTGAATCTTCACATAGTATAGATTCCATTATTCAGCAAATTTCGCTTCAGTAGACCTGCGTAGTATAGTTGATCGAGATGCAATCTCGCTTTTTGGCTTCGCTGACCTATGGGAGGCTCAAGCTTCAAGATCTTTCCCAAATTCTACGAGCGCCCAGGCTTCGGTAGTTGAACTGACAGCTGAGGGACTGAGAAAAACAAATACTTTTCTTGATTTGGTGAAGAACATAGTTGTTTTTTCTTTAATTTCTGGATTTAGCTAATGCATGTTCAACGTTTTTATGTGAACACTAATTTTTCCTTTATCAGTTGATTTTTGTCACCGAACGACCACTGTATTCGATGATTTTTCCTACAGTTTGAATTCATATTCGGATTTGGGTTGTTTATCGTATTCGTTTCTTTGTGCGCTTTAGTAAAAAGTAACAATAACTGCTTGTGAAGCTCTTTTCCTTTTTTTAGAATTTTTCGAAAAATCCTTTGCCAAAGAAGTCTCTTTCCTTGATTACATCATTCATTGAAGAGAATGTCTAATTTTCACTCACCTCATAATTTTGGAAAATTTCTAAGAGCTTACTGGAAAATTAAGTAGTTAATTAGGGTTGTACTGTTATTATGCATTCCTACTGATGTCCTTGCAATCCCTAAAACTCATTTAAACGTTAGTTGGGGCATGTGGCGTCGTCGTTCCCCTCTTTTGCTTCGTTTCTCTGAATTTTAGTCTGATCCGTGTTTGAGCTTCTGGTTTCTAATTTGGATTCCTTTTAGACGAGAATTCCTGGTGCACCAAGGACGACGACAAGAGTGGAAATAGGTGATCTGAAGAAGAGCCATGAGTACGTCCTAACACATCAGGAAGTTGAATCGGAAGGTAATTTGATGACTCGGCTTGTTAAGGTAAGCTTCAGCACTGCCTGCTTATGCAGAACGCATGGCTTTGTTGCCTGCACGGTGTCATAATTCATGTCGGACCTGTGAAGTTTCCATCCGAGGACGAACCTTATGTTCTTGCAATGAGAATAATGATGCAGTTGCTTAAAAGTAAATGCAGTTAAACATAGTTACTCCGATAATGCAGTTTGTGGTACGATATGAGGCTTCGTATTCTGGCCGTATCGGTTATCAATAAAAATTTTACGACCCATCCAGAGTTGCTTGATTTCCCTTCTCCTTTTTCGAAATTTTTCTCGCAGATGCATATTTGAATAAGGAGCGCCATTTTATCGGAACTGATTTCCATAACCGGAGCGGGTGGAAACTAGTGCTGAAACATCTTCAATGTTAGTAAGGGCTCATGTTATACTGATACTGCCCTTTTTCCTTTTCCTTATTTTTCCTTCTGCGCAAAAGCAAAGCTGTCATCGGATCGGATACTTCATGTGCCATGAAATTACCCTTGAATATGTATTCTCAACTTTCATTCAAAGTGCATGACTGGTATTGCCGATAAGGTACGAATTACGCAACCTACCCTATCGAAAAAACAGTTTTAACGTTTATCCTAAGGAACAGAATATCGGGAAGGGGAGCACTGTTCAGTTTTTTTTTCTTTTCAAAATATCAAAGTCAAAGAGGGGCCACTTTCTTCCCTCCGCGTCGTGGCTTTCAAAATGTTGATTGTTTTGTTTATTTTAGTGATAGTTTGCTATGAACGAAATTGCAAAAATCATGAACGATCGCTTTTTAAAGGAGTTGCTAAGCTGGAATGTAAGGTTGAGATAAAACGCACCTCAATTGATCCCGTTTATTCTTTGCTGTTTATGATTTGAGGAATTTGCTAGTCGTATCGAAGTGATAATAAACAATTGCTTCAAGCTGTCTGTTGTTAATGACTTCAAAAGTAATTGATGAATTTATTTATATGGTTTCAGGGAGATTGCATCCCAACAGCGGGCGGGGGAACGGCCGTTCGTTTCAATGATGTCGAACGTCTCTGCCATGAATCATCTGATGGCCGCAGTGCAGCTACTTAAATTTTTCGGTCATCACAATCGAAGCATGCAACTGGCTTATTATTAGAAGCAAATTCTACTACTTTATTTATTTCTACGCAGTCAGTCGATAATTAGTGGCATCCGACTACAAATTTTGTGAGATTGACTTCAGTTATAAAATTGCTGTTCAAGGTGCACTTTGCTGAGTGTTTGCTTAGTTCACTGTTAAGGACTTCCTATACTTGATCTTGCTACCTTACTAAGGCAAAATAAATAGGGATCTATTATTAACCGGGAAAGATTTGTGTATCGAGATATGTTTAATTAAGAATAGTTGTTTACTGCTGACATGAAATTAGAAAGAACATATTCTGGCTGGCAAAGAGATGAAACAGGGTAACGTTGTACAGGAAAACGGAACCATCTGGAAGAAGAGGGTGCTATGACTTTCGAGAGTAGAATGAGGAAAGCAGAAAACTGATCTTCCGGCCAATTTTCGGCTAGAATTTTCATGGGATTTTGAATTCAGCTTTATCATACGCATAAAGGAAAAGAAATCTGTTTGCTGTTAATAGTGTGTTTGCAGTGAACACTTAAATTATCTTTTTCTAACTTTACCTCGTATTATTTGCTCCTTGTTTTCATTGTTTGTTTTGAATTTCATGCACTCCCTTCTTGAATAAGCCAGCTACTTCTCGTCTGTCGTCTGCCTACTATTATTGTTACATCACGCAGAAGGCTTATTGTGGCTAGCAGGCCCGTCGACTGAAGGTAGGTCAACGATGGAACTTTTTTTGAGAAAATAAGTGAACCATGTGAAAAAAATATTTCGTCTTTTCTTTAATATGCCCTTGAAGTAATATTCGGCTGAAATCTTCACGTAGAAATTCTTCAGAGGTTTGAGGTCGACGTCCCTATTGCTTATTCTTAATGTGTTTTTAGTTAGAGAAATGATCAGGTTGTGTTGTAATTCCTCACCCGTTTTAGCGACTTCCTATATAAATCCTCTCGATATCACAGTTTTGTTTCAAGTTCTCTTGGTTTTTATTGAAGGAGAGGAACTAATTTCAAGACGAGTGTCTTTGTGAAGTACTCCACGGTCATTTTTAGATAGATAGATTTGGTAAGCACGTTCTCTTCGGCTTTCTTATACCCTTCCCCCTCCCTCCCCCCAGCGGCTATTACCGAGTGATGAATTGTACGATAGACTTGTAATGCGAGTCTTGATAGGCGACGTAAAGCACGAAGGCACATCCTCCCTTCGTCCTTCCTCCATTTTGTTTATTGTTAAAGGAAAAATTGTTGGTATAAATAACCATGCTTTTGCTTATCATACGCTAATATGTTTAATGAAGGGGGGGGGGGGTATTTGGTAGTGTGCGCATACCATAAAATTCGAAAAATTTTTTATTAAGTGATGTGTCCTCGAAACCACTCTCTTTCCGTTTATTTTCTAGTAAGAAGAGAGGAGTTGGCCGTAGCAGTCAGTAAATTGGGTGAGAGCTTATAAACCTATTTTTATAAATAGTATCAAGTCTTCGAAGGTTATTCCATAACAGAGTAACGGCCACCGATATTTCCGGCGCTGACCATGAAAGGTGGTCGTATCGCTCGATGGTTGCATCAAGCATTCGTTATTTTATGCATGCTTCCGTCATTGATCGTATTGTCGCTTTACAGCTGTTAAGAACAACGGTGATCGATCCAGTATGTAAGGGAATTGGTTACAATGCAGTTGCTTGATGTTTGTTGGTTTATTGCACTTTTCATCACTATGTTTGCACATTGATGTGTTATATAGCTGTTTTACTTTCACTTGTTCAGCCTCTTCAGTGTTCAATAAATTTCATTGTTGGTGATATTAAGTAAAGTTGACAGAGGAACACTTTGTCAGCCTTATGATAATATAAAGTAGATCAAGTAGGAATAGTGCGACAGGCAGATCAAGGGAATGCCCAGCGTGTTCGTGACACTAGCCTGAAGCAGATTCGGAAAAATATAAAAAGGGTTGATGTGCTGATGTGTTTATTCCAGCTTCTACACTGGTCTTGAGACCGAGTGGGTCTGCGGATGGCAGTTGGGATGCGCGAGGTGATCGGCGGCAGCGTGGAATTCGACTGCGGGACGGTGCAGGCAATTCGAGCTGTTTTAGTGTCCCTTCTTGTTTGCCACCTTATTGTATAAGTGTAATAAACTGTTCGCCTCTTACACCTGCGTTGTCTCGCAGTTTACTCGACAGAAGGTACAGATCCTCAAGGAGGTCTGGACGGCTAGATGAGCCAAGGGAAAGCGACTCTTATAATAGAACACGAGATTGTAATCCTCCTCTTATATCGCTCATTCGTGACGGTAGGTAACCTCACGATTAAACCATTAAATTTCATAGTGTTGGCTTTAGCGGCTCTACATAGCACAAACACATAGTCTTGGCCTTCATGGCATTCTCGTGCTATATTTTTGCAACTGTAATTGTGCGAAAGTGATTAAAGATAACATATGCAAAAGAACATTTTATATGCAAAAAGTGGCATGGATTTACCGCCTTATTCAAGAGAACTTCATTTAGAAGTGTGAAAATATGACAGTTGCATATCTCGAGCGCTTGAAAGGCGGCTGAGCCCCAACAATGGCGTCAAAGGTTGGCCGTGTTTACATACAATTAAGGTTTCGATTCTTGTGTCGTCCTGTATGCGTTTCCCAATGATATGGTGATGTTCAGCTGGCAAGAAGGAAATGTATTTCCTTTTCTTCGTTGAAGAAAAACTGAAACTGATGATAAACTGCCATTTTTTATAAGAGAGAAACTGGCGCACCCTAATGTACATACCACTTAAAGGGCTTAGTGGTGCACCAGCATAATTCTCTCTCCTCGTTAGTCTTGTAACGATTATATCCAATATTGTCGTATATGATGTTATTCGTAGAAGAGACGTTCAAAACGCCCAAGAAAAGGTCGTTCGAAAAAAGGAAGAAGCAAAAAAATGAAAGTAAAGAAGAGGAGCGGTGGTTGTTGCTCGTATTCGTCGACTAAGACTAAGAAACCAAAACAACGTACGTCGAATTTTTGCCATTTCATTTGTAATGAAGCCGATTGCAGGAAACTTTTTACTTTCTTTTTTCATCCATTTTGATTCTTCAGCCATTCTGAAGTCAACGGATCAAGCATAAATTAGTTTTATATCGATTTTCTCAAGCCATTCGTTCCCTCTTACCAGTACAGGCTTTCCGACTCCCGAGTTGCCGAAACTGCTGAAAAATTGCTGAAATTGCTAACTGCTGAAAAAAAAAAAACAACAAACAAACGGAGCACCTCAAGAATTAAGAACATCGAAAACTCGACCCGATTTGCGCTGTATCAGTTGATGATCATGTGATATGAGTTTGTTATGCTATCACGGTTTGATGCACTTGTTTCTGCTCATGGGATCGATTTCAAAGTGATATAAGATGTGAAGAGAGGTCATCCATTAAAAAAAAACTAAAACGTATACAATGCTGTGGATAAGGATCGCCAAAGGGCGGCAAACGTAATATAGGAAATATTGATGGCACTTAAAACAAGAAGTTAGAGCCTGAGACGATTGGGCTTCCCCAAAACGTTTCTACTGACTGAAGCAGGTCGGTAATGATGCAAAGCAACTCATAAACGGTGCACGAATGCGGAACCTGGAAACGCTTTCCTAACGTATGGTCGAATAAGACGAACTCGATAGCTGCAACGTATATGCAGTAAATTAAGCAAACATTAGTCATAGAATTTTAATTTGCTGTAAGGGATGCCTGAGTTTGTGGAACCAAACCCCTGATGGGATAACGGATGAAGTCGGGTGTGCACAACAGGACCAACATCTCGTAGGCAACACCAACTGACGAACATCGAGTTCGACGTTGGCTTTTCTTGTTTAAAAAACTTTTTTCCAATGCATGCCAGCAGCTAAGATCCCAAATCACCTCTAGAACGCGTTTTCAGTATCAATTGCTTAACACATTGCAACGACGTCTGCAGGATTCTTATGACGGAGTGGAAGGGTTGCAATGCCTAGTGCCCTTTTTCAGTTAATTCCTCTTTCTAGAGTTGAGGCATTTGGATATTTTAATGTAAAAGACGCCGAAAGGTTTTGAATTTTTCATATTTTAAGTATCAAACTTCTTTAATATTCGAAGGAGAACAAAAAATCCTCCATTCATATAGAACGAAGAAAGCGCCTAATGGCAAAAATCTTTGGAACTTCCCTCATTTGGATGGGGAAAAAGGGGAGAAGGATGGAGCTGTCGAGTAATAATGGAGCACTTCTCTATCTCCCGTCTTACGGTCGGTACTACCACATAGGTTACTTTTTGAATGAAATCAAATGGATTTCGTCACCTTAGCAACCCAGTGCTGATCGAACGAACGATTGGAGTCAAGAGTGAACTAATACGAATTGGCTGCTTAAATTTCTTCGAAACTCAATAAAACCTCACGGTCTATCGACAGAAACTGAGGATTCATAATAATAGGTTCTGCCTCGGTCATAGGACGATCATTCCTATAAAAACATGGGAAAATTATATGTTGTACAATCTCGATTATGGTTTTTCCCTCGAATATTTTTACACCCCTCTTAAAAACTAGAAAAGCGATTACATCACGGCTTGATAAACAAGATTTTATGTTTATCATTTTCTGAGAAACCAGCCTGTTCGGTATGGCATCGAAGAGTCAACCCAAGATATCTTCTAACACTGCAGTGAACACATTTACTCGTATAGTCGATTCTCGTTTATTGTTCTTCACATAATGTCATTGATCGGTTTATGTGCTTTTGTGCTGCCCCAGGCGATATCGGGAACCTACAAAAATCGGACTTCGGCCCGTTTGGTTATCGTTGGTTCGACTCATATTTGGGGGGCCGGGGTGTTCCCCCGTAAACTGCTTCTTCTATCTCGTTGCGCTCTCGCATATCGACACCGATAGACGGTTATCGGCTGTTGCCTTCTGTCTCCACTTGGTCTCCTCTATGCCGACCCTGCCAGTCACAGCACAAATAAAAGTAAAAAATTATAAATATTTTGTCATAGAAAGTTAAATACAATACTAACAGTTCTTTTTTAAAGCGACACCAAAGCCGCAGCCGGTGTTACAACCGCAACCTATAGTTGTACCTGTACCAGCAATACTAATGCCTGCAGCCAAATCGCAGCCGATTCAAGAACTGAAGGCAGAAGCAGGCGATATCGAGAAATCCATTTTGTCCAAAGATAAGACATCTAGTACTGCGAGTAAGACACCAATTCTAATCTTTTTGTTCTTTGCGAATTGAGAGATGTCGAACAATATAAGAGAATTAACGATATTTCAAGAAGCCCCTTCTTCATGATTATGACTCTTAAACTTAGAGGGAACCTGAATACCTACTGAGAACAGTTTCCAATACATAGAAGAAGAGGTCGTTCAATGCAATGACTGTCGAACAATGCACGTTCGTGGTGATCCAAAAACAATGCACTTGCTCATCTATGGAATCGACGAATACGTCAACCAAAAACAATTCTCAAGTAGCAAACTTTGCTAGCTGAAGTTAGAGTTTACAAAAATAAAGATGGGAATATAAATACAAACAACATTTGGAAATTTCAATATTTTGCTATATTTCATCCGATATGACAATAAATAATAGTAAGGAATTAAGAGAGTTTCATTGCGATAGACCATTTTTATAAACGTTTCCAAACGATAGTGAAATAAACATTCAAGGTTATGCCTGAACGGTAAATAGTAGATAAAATAGTAGATCCCTATGTTTATAGTCGTCACCACAATGTTATCATCAAGAAAAAGCTTTTCAGCGTTGCGTTGTCGATTTAAAAAAATACCTCATCCGCATGTTTCTATCCCCTTATGAAGAATGGCTTAAAACAACGATTTTCCAATATATGAAGGGGATTAAAACAACGATTTTCCAATATATGAAGGGGAGGGAAAAAGGGAGAGAGTATGGCCATTTATCTATGCCCAAGAATTCCCATAAACGCAACTTTTTCAGCAACCTCTACCGAGGTTTCTATGCCAACACCAATAACCACAAGAACGACTAAGGCAACAAAAGTAGGTTTTTGTAGAACTCCTATAAAATCGTAGCATACAGCAAGCATATGAGCTGGAAGATAAAAGTTGGGATATAACAGTAATAGGGCAATTGTTGTCGCATATGAAGCAACCTCTTAGAAAGTTAGAGGCGCGGTGAGATGAGAGCTTTAAGGCTGGCTGCATTGCCGATTTTCTATTGCTCAGGGTAGCTGTGGATGACCTTTACTTGATCTTGATCGAAACTGATCTTTCGTTGTACTTATGTCCATCTTCCAATTCGCTTCTCAACTCGAACAGCTATAATAACTTTGAGGAAGTGACATATATTTATAGGATAACGATGAAGTGGATGTGGAAACCGATGGCACCATCGAACAACCGCGACAATCATTCGTTATTAGAAAATACGTGCATGAGGGAAGAACGATCCGATATTTCGATCATAAAATGATTTATCCGGCTGATGATAGACCCGAATCCTTCTTTCCACCAACCATCAAGTTAGCACTTTTAAGGCGTTTGTGATAGAGATTAGTTCAAGTCTAAATTAGAGTGATGCTCAGAAAGAGAGTGGTCGAACTGAATTCATGGCTGATTTCACTCACTATCACAATATGTGGTTATTGCTGTGCAAAAAAAAGGTGAGAAGTGAAAGTGTCATGGCTGTGGATAATATTGCAGGAAGTTTCTCGCCTACCAGCGATGTATGAAAGGCGTTCCATTGAAGAAACAAAACGAAGCGGTTAGAGACTTTCTTTTGTTGGTACTTGCTGCCTGATTTTGCTCATTTAGTCCCATTTCCTAAGAATTCCATTTATTTATGCTTGTGTATTGTGTATTCGACGTCAGTTGCTACTAGTCTTACGGGTAGTTTAAAAAGGAAGCTGAATTGTATGTGGAAATTCTGGCACAATGCTTAAAGGAGGTGATAAAAAGAAGCGGAACTGTGCAGATTTGGTAAGCAGCGAATAAAAAATAAGTCATGTTGGGTGTACTTCTTTCCGCGCCCGCAATCTTGAATTTGCAAGGTTTCGGTGTTGTGTTGCTTTGCAAGGTGTTTCGGTGAATATGTGTGTGTACCCGCCGGTCCTACTGTTTCACTTCGAGATCTACTGAAGGTAAAGTTATGGGTTCTGGTAATTATAGTTCACTCTAAAGGATGATCCCTCACACCAAATTTCAGGTTCACTCAATTTCTAAAGGTATAAAATTTTGCTTAAAGCTATAAATCCTTAAACATGCTTGCAAATTGCTGTCTTTTTAACAACCGATCAGATATTGGTAAAACAAATCATTTGTGGAACATATATATGAGCTGTTGATTTGGTTTCTATGTTTTAACCATTTATTAGCAATTTATGATGCCAGCCGATATGATGATGTGGTTCTCTGATATGCTAATTTCGTCTGCGGCAAAAGTGACATCCGATTTAACGAACCGGATCAATCAGAAGATAATCAATCCTCGCTTCTTTCTCTCCCTCATCCTCACATCAACCCATGCTAAACACCAGGAGGGAATTTTCAAGGCACCTTTACTGGTCGAACAAAGTAAGTTTCAAGCAATGGAAGGAATACATCAAAGTGCTCCCGCATAATCATGGTTTCGTGGATGTCGAAACGATATTTCTTTGAACTTTTTTGAAGGGGTTTTAAACGGGTAATGTTCAGCATTCAGCTTGCTTTTTTTTTCAGGATAAGAAACTGATTTCGAACGATGAGGTGAAATCAATGAAGAATTTGGAGGACCTTGAAGGTGCCGTCAGGACCCTTCAAGCGTTAGTCCAACAGATTAAAGTTCGGTTTGGATTTATTGGAGGGATAGAATGCTTTCGCTTTTTGAAACATATTAAACACTAGCGTTTTCTTTCTCTTCTTCTTGAGATGAAAGATGAAGCGCAAATCAACATTCAAAATCAGAGCATTAGCAGTGTACGTAAATAAATAGTGAGATTAATGAGTAATTGAAAACACTCGCGGAAACATATGAAAATCATTGCAGAAAATAAACGGGCAAAGATAAATTTCTCAAGCATGCAATTCGAGCAGTAAAGTATAGACAGATGTGTTGATGAATGAGTGAATCCACACTGAAATGCCGAAATATTTTTTCGTAACAGCAATAGATGGCAAAATATTCCACAGAATTTGCTTAGGAATTCTGAGTAGAACCGTGATATCACCGTTGCCCAATTTATATGGGCAAAAATATAAGATACTGCGCAGAGCAAAAATATTTCGAACCATTGGGATGAGTGAAAGCAAAAAAGATTTTGAATAGCATGCAAACGCCGCATTCAAACCACTGTTATTATGGCAATTTTACGTTTTTTATAGGTACCTTTGTGAGGCATTTTCCAATCATCTCTAAATGTCAGCGCACAGTTGAAGTGTGCTCTTAGATAGTTTGCAGACACATGCATTAGTTAAATGTATTAGAAATGATATTTTTGGACACTTCTTCCTAGCTTGATATTGTAAGCATTGAATTTTTTAGAAAAGAACGAGCCAACCCTGCCCCGAAATCCCTGTTTGAGAGGAAGTCCTCAAGCAATTTAGAAGTTTGCCTCAATCCAATATGGCGGGATTTGAGCCATGATGAAACATGGGAGGTTTAGCAGAACCAAAATGAATGCAGCAAATAATTTTGCCTCTCGAATTTCTTTAAACAAATCTGGAAGTGATATCGATAGCTGAGAGACTGCCAGACAAATCGGAGAAACTTAGACTGTTCTTCACGTATACAAAAATTATGAGAGGGGAAAAAGATAAAATGTTTTCGGAAACGAAGCATTCAACCAACCGCATAGAGGACTGGTAATTGCAGTCAGCCGATGGCCAGGTATTTCACTGAGAAGGCCAATTTTTCGAATAGATATGGCCGAAGAGGTTTTTGGTCGATAAGGAATAAGACGAGAAAGACTTCCATTTAGGGATGTTTATTTTCCATTATGCTGAATTGCATCTGTTAGATATCTTAAGGGACACTCGGTTTTTCCTAGCTATTAACACTCTACTTTTTGTTGTCGTCCGGTCTTCACTTTGTTCTAATATAAAGGGGTCGGTCCCAATTGTGACATATATTATCCAGAAGATATTGCCACTAGGCGATTTCAGGATAGAGTGGAAAAACTCACACCAGAACTGCAGCAATGTGCCGACGATATGGATTCAGGAGTGAACCAAATGGCACAACTTCTTGAAAGAATGATTGTTAACAATGAAGCGAACAAGAAGAGTTGATCTTCAGTAATAATCTCTTCATATCAATCAATAACATCACAATTCACTCATATGATAACGACGTTTCATTGAATTTGCTTCGTTAATGAAACATTTTAACGCCTTAAATACGATCAATTACTGAATAGTAAACAATAAATTGCAATAGCAAAAAAAAAAAATCATTATTTACATCGAACAAAGAGAACTGCCGATGAAGTGGAAGAAAATGCAGAAAAGTGCAATAAAATAAAAATTGACGAGTACAACAGCAAATAAAATATAGAGGCCTCAATTGGTTTTTGTGAATACAGCATTCGAAACATGAGAAGCGGCGATATGCGAAGTGACTTCAATTCCGAGATTATCGTTTCAATAATTTGTAAAGGAACTCAGCAATATTTTGCAAATCGGGTCTTGAAAATGTGCATAAAGGCATTCCTATAGCTACAATATTTCCTAGCGAATTGCACTTCTATGCTCATAACAATTTTAAAAAACCGTTCAAGAAACATCTTATGAGTTAACTGAACATTGTAGTTCATGGGTTAAAAAAATCGAAGTGACATTCGAAAAAAGACGTTTGAGCAACCTTTAATAATTTTGTAAGAAAATACGAAGTCGAATATAATCCCCAGCATTCTAAGCTTTGAAGAGAGGNAAAAAAAAAAAGATTCAACATGAGTATACAAAAATGCTGAAATTAGAAAACTATCTGCAATGCAATTAGAAAGAAAACTTTTCAGTATGAAAAAACGGTTGTGAGAAGCACAACGAAAAGATTACCCAAGTGGCATCATTCTATCCGCATAAACATCCCGGTGACTATCCTCAAAGTCCACATTAACGAGATATAATACTTCATTCAACTGCAACAACCAGCCAACTAAAGAGAGGACGGACGAGGACGACAATGAAACGAAGTGAAAGAATTTCATCCTAGTGGCCGTAATTCCCGTAATCGAAAAGCAAAACCAAATATAGAATTTTCTAACGGGAAGCCATTAATAAAGGAACATCGCACACAAGGCTTGACCCTCAATCGAAACATCCGTTAGCTGTGACAAACGAAGAGTATCGATACAACAGAAGAGGAAAAAGAAAGCAAAATCAAACAAACAAACAAAAAGAACAACCATCAAGCAGAACGAAAGAAAAAAGTGCAAATAAAGATGCAGACAACAAAAACAAAAGACTGCTCTAGAGTAACATGCGGCTAAAAACACTCGCGTATTTAAAGCGATAAATGAAAAAAGAAACGAAAGTGCATGTGTATAAACTTAGCATAGTATGAAATTGTGCTCAAAAAACCAATTAACCATTCTCAATAAAAAAGCAACCTACAATATTTCGCTAGGTTCTGAGAACATCTTGATGTTCGGTTGTAAAATTGTTTACCAACTGCAGGCAATCCTCAATGAATATTAAAGTAAGAGAGCGGATCATTGCATTAATAAAGGCATTTGTAGTCGCCTCGGTCAACGAAACTATCAAAAATGTACTCTGCATTCCATTCAAGTATCACGGTTACATCCGTCCACCGCTCGACTACATAATAATTGTAGGCCACCCAAGTCCTAATATGCTTCAACACTTAGGTATCTATGCGAGATGATCGCATCGTATTCGTCGACACAATCATAGTAGCAGTATTCCTGACTTTTGAAAATGCGGCCTTTAAGTGGTGCGTTGATGAGACACTCAACTACCTGTTCATTATATGAAACGGTTAGGAATACTTAGATGAAAACGAGCTGAAGAAATTTCGAGCATATATAGCCTAACAAAGAAGACCAAATCAAGTGAACAAAAGCCCTAATGGTGCGATTAAAAGTGACAACAAAAAACGGCCCGTTTGCCATCAAAAGAGACATCAAAATTGATCAACAAACACAGTATAATAACAAATGTAATTGTCTAAAAGCGTACACCCTGACTCAAAATGTATTGGAAACATAGGACATGAGGCGATGGCAGAGACGAGAGGGGGAACTGGGAGGGAAGAGAGAATGACAATGAGGAACAACAAAAAGACTGCTCCAATACCCCAACACTGTTAATATTATGAATAGAAATGCAGACTTCTGTCATATCAGAGCAAGAATTCCGTCCAATCCAAGCGTTTAAAAGTACCAATACTACAATTGCTCCTAGGTGAGAAATAATTAGAGTGATTTGCTTTTATAAAGGTCGTCTTGATGCTTTTTGTCGAACCATAATTTTAACCAAGAATCTCCCATCAACACTAAAATTAAAATTCAAAAATTTTCGACTACCCCCATCTCCCTTCTTGTTTATTATAAAGACTGTCGACCAATCTGTAAGCAGGCATATTTACACTTACTTACACTTTGTAGGAAAGTGCAGATGTAAATATGCCAAACAAAACAGTTTATGAAAATGTGAAACATTCAAAGACGTGCCAACTTTCACCCATCCTCTACATCTTCTTCCTTTGAGTGTGACCATTGTGAATTCAAGCAACTTGTCCTTCCCTTCACAGTTGTTTTCACACTTTGCGTGGGGACAAATAAATAAACAATAAATAACTGACTAGGAATACATAAAAGTAATGAAAATTTCCACATAACACAAACGAATAGAAGCGCTCATCACATCGCTTTCTTCATTTAACCGATTCACTTCGATAGCAGTGCTGATAGGAGGCACGTACAAGATTATACGGGAAACATGATTCGAGAAGATCGAACGAAAGGTACGAACTTCGTTTTACTAACTGAAAACACATTATCCTTACAGCATACCTCAAACAAAACGCTCGAAAAGACCACAGAACTACTCAAGAGAATGCGATTCTTCCAAAATCTCTATTCCAACGACCATTGAAGACGTCATGCTTGGATGATTTTCCAGAAGTCATCTATGATAATGTATTGCTTTCTGATTGTTTTAATTGTTCACCTCGTCTCAGTTTGAGACCAACACAAATGTTCATGATCAGAAACGTCAGAATAACCTCATTGAATGAAGCGCTTCAAGTGGATAAAACACAGTACATACAATCAATTTGATAAAATGCAATCTAAGTTAAGAGGAAGCCCACTACCCTTCTTACTGAAAGCGGAGTTTTTCTACAGTAACCTTTTCCAATATCTCCACCCGTTTGCCACTTCAAAGGGCAAAGTTTGCACTGAGCTAATATAATACCAAAACAACTCAATGCCTGGAAACGATTTTCTGTGAAATGCACTCTAAAATTTTGTTGTTCTGCTAGTATGTACCTTGTTTGTTTATCGATTCGACAGATTTATGAGTGTCACAGAAAATTGTCAATAACTAGTGCATAAGAAGCACTCATACTATTTGCACGATTTGCCTAACGCATAACACAAAGACGTCAATACATAGGTCATNCCCCCCCCCCCCCCCCATTACATTAACCGACTCACCAAGAAGACTTGTGGACGGGTAGCTGCGAATATTTCAACAGTGGATCAGTAGTAAATGGCACAAGACGTCTGATCAAATATCTAGCCTAGGGTAAGACTCATTAATTCTCTTACTCTTTAACTAACAGTATAACCTATGTAGAGAACTGAACCACAAAGATGTACGAACATTACAGTATAAAGACGAGCAATATAGACACTCAGTGGATAGCATTGTAAATATTGAGCTCTGTGGAAAAAAAAAGTGCATGGAAATGCTGAATGAATAGCCTTTCAGTTAAAGCGCAGATGCTTAAATCACAAAACATACAGCAAAGAACTCTTTCATTCGTTCGGTCACATCACTCCTTCCATGCAGGCAGAATAGCGTATTGGTGAGCGTTACCACCGCAATTGGTATACATTGCGAGTTATTCGGTGACGCTGCAAAAAAACGCAATATCAATTCTAACCGACGTCATTGAACTCATCACAGGCCTAAAACGCTCAACTAATAACATACTATAGGCAGTAATATAAATGTTGCACTACGCTACCATAAATAAGACAGAATTGAACCCAATCTTGAAAAGCCCAATAGTTTCGCATTTATTGGAATCCGATTTTACTGTCAAACCTTCCCATGCAAACTTCTAGATTTTGTGCCCCAAGTTCGATTTTCATCGGGTCCTTAGAGTGAACAACTTCCTCACGTATAAATCTGAATTATACTGTATATACAACAAGTTGTTTCCCCATCACCACAACAACCGTATCTGCACCAACCGACTCATGCAAACATAAACTCATACTGTCGTATGGATATGGAAACCAACCGTGAAGTGTCGCTTTGAATGTACTCGTTGGTGAAAGAGCCGATCTGGGTAGCAAAAGAGCAATAAAAACAAACAGAAGGCACGTAACAGCATATTGCTCTTCAGAAGGCTGCGACTGCGGAGTCCGTGCCCTAACTGCGTTCATCAAAGCAACATCCACCTCCGTGGACAACCCAACCGCTGCGCACATCTCTGAGATCACCTGTAAGTATGTGAGTAATTCGCAAAGTGGAGGTCAAAGCTTCCAGCTAACATTTCAGTTTCTAATAATAAGATACCTTTCTGTAATGGAATAATGATAAGAAAAAAATGTGATGCGCAATATTTAATGAGAACAGTAAAGAAACTGAGTTACGAAGCAAAATGGATGTTCTAAAACATCGAATATCTAGATAACGACTAACACCTAGGTAACGCTCTGAACTGCCTTCACATGGAACAAATCTCCCTTTCGATCAGACGTTTTCATAGTCTTGCGCCCTCCCCCTCACCTCACATTCTTCGTCCTCATCAAATTGATAATCCATCCTCGTTAACTATTGCCAACATAAATCCACTTTCCCACAATAATCAAAAGCAACAACTATAACAGAGTGGAATCGATCCCATTGCATACACTCGTTCCTGCGTTCTCGTGTAGTTTCTTTGCATGTCACTGCTTCCTTTACCTCCCTCTTCCACAAACAAATGCCAATTTCTACATTAGCTGCCGGTCAGAAAGAACCACATTAACTCACCAATGTATAGTGAGATCACTAGTCTCTTTGAGCATTTCATCGAGGTCTACCATTTTCAAATGAAATACTGTTGTATTCATGGTGACAGCCAAACGGCGGTTATCTGAGAGGGAAAAGGCCGATCGACTGATGCTAACATAGGCCTGAAACCGGAACCAATCCAAACGGAGCCCACGCAGATCAACGCTATTCTCTGAAATGCATGCATTCATAAGTATGCGTATGAATATTATTAGTTAATATTATTAGTTCGCATATAGATGCTCAATGGGCAAGAATATTAAGCTGTTATGCTACGAGCACGGCTCAAGAAAATGAATCGTCAGCATATATGTATTATATCACCTTCATTCCATGCATTATAGTTGAATTGCTCAGAATGACTCCGTTTATAGGTCGTTCCCCTCAAATTTTGTGATTTTCAATTCGTCATATGAAATATGAAAAACAGTAAAAAAGATAAAAGTGAGGCAGTTATTAGCACTGCACAAAGGCCCTATTTGCTTGATGTGGATCAGGCTTCAACAACCCCAATAACCTTTCATAAAGACAGTTTTCGTCCCTTTCCGGTGACCAGTACATTTCAGCATCATTAATATTCTCAAGTCCCTATTATCCCCTCGAAGGTGACGGGTAATCGTTTATGCGAAGCAAATTAACCAAAGAAACGAACGGCTTATTCGCGCAATGTCGGCACAAAAATCGGACATAATGGTTGCCTCATCTTCAGTAAGACCCTCCAACGCTTGCACGATTTCCGTAAGCGCGAGTGCATCATATCCACTTACATACTGCGAATAATATCGTTGAATAACAGTTGCGTATTTTTGCACCAATGAACGTAACTCGTGCATATGGAATAACAGTTCTGATATTTGCCTGCAACTATCCTATATTAACACTAAGATTCTATTAAACAATCGACAAGGCAACCGATATACCCTTAAATCAAATATAGCCATTGAGCATGATCACAACGGACCATGATCTCGGTGAACCCCGATGCACGTGAGGCAATTTTTGATATCTGACACTCCAAACTTTGGTCGAGAATTATTCTCACAGCCATTCGCACGGTTCCACCTGTACTTCACGTTATTTCAACTTTTCAATCGTTGCATTTTTTTGATATGTTTTCTTCAAGTGAAAATATTCGCGCCTTCCCCCACCTATCAAATAAGTGGCCCGATGAGATGCCCCTCTGTGATTTAACTGACTGATATAGGCATTTTTCTATCTTTCTTTCCCAAC
>QEWY01003204.1:0-13690 GCA_006503575.1 Baylisascaris schroederi
ATATCAGGAGTAAAGCTGCTAAATAATGTGCCGAAATTGCGCTCACTAGCAATAAAAAATAAAGCAATATCGATTACAGAGAATCCAGACCCGTGTGGAGCCCACGGCGTCATTCCCATCGCCAGTGAACAAGCGATAAACGAAACCACGCAACTGGAATGCATGGAAGTTGACTGCACAAACAACACACTCGATGTTTCTTTCGATGCAGAATTTTGCATAGGTAGTGAACGTTTAGGTTTAAGGCACATGATTTTGCATCGACAGCTGCCAAATTGTTGAACTACGTAGACGACTCCGATTTGCACGGTGTTTAGTAACAACTTCACCTGAAGATATGATGAGGAAAAAACGTGGCAGAGGACACACAAACGCAGAAATGATATAAATTTCATGCAGTTTAAGAAGCTGAAGATATCAGGCCTTATCTAGTATCTTTCCTCCATGACCGTTAATATTTGTGAGGTCTCAGATGTTTGTGCTTCACCTCTCACCACTTGGAACCAATGGTGGGACTTCGGTGATTCGACGAGTGATTTCTTGCCTACATCGCCAGCATATGTCAACTATATGAACATATGCAGGATAACACTGTTGTTTCGCAGACAAATCATCGATAGATTTGATTGTATAATAGCTGAGAATTGTGACCCCGTAAATGCGTCGAACAAAGATCGAACAATATTTTAATAAAGATCGAACAATATTTTATGCTAACATTTCAGCTGTTTGAACATTCATTATATGGAGTACCTCGTGATAGGAGAGGATTAGCATAATGTACTATTACATCTCCATTGGACGCATTACATGATCGCAACTATGAACAATCATATTATGTTAACAAATTTCAATCTCTGTATAGAATGTATTTCGATGCTGCAAATTGTGTCAATTGCAAGTTATATAAAAATCGATGTTGTGCAAAAGTTCTCATTTTATATCAAGTTATTAATGATTCTGATAGAGTTTTTAATGTGTCTCAACTCGCTTTTCGATTCTTACTTCATTACCGTATTTTTCCACATTGATTGCGACGTTTTCTAGTACCGAATGACCAGTGCCGCGTCGCTCACGGAAGACGCGCGCGGTCTCTCTCCGTCTCTCCTTTGCGCCTGCGCTTTTAGCTAATGTTACCCACCCTTATTCGAAGTCGTCGTTCCAGTCTTCACCCATAGCCTAGCGTTTTCGTATCGCCTCCATTTGTTTTTATTTTTCTATTTCTNCTTGCTTTAATTTTTGTTTCAAATTATTTGAGTTACACCCAAAAAGTGAAATTGCAACCGACTGACTCTCTTAACAGATTTTCGTGTTGATTAAATTTTTGAAGAGCGATTAGCGTAGACTACTGTTAGATGTTTCGTCACTTATTGTTTCTGTAATCCATCCATGATCATTTTATCGTGTTGTGTCCCTGTTTGTTACATCCTCTATCTCGTTTCTTATGCTTCAGAGAGCTGTGCTTACAGATAAAATTGAATGTTTCTAACTGTGGCATATGCAGCCTTATCGCATTCAGCTAGTGCCGCATGAGTCTCGATTGATTCAGCAGTTCCTTCTCACCCGGCGGTTGTTGCTTTGCAGAGACGACAATATAGCCCACAAAAGTAAGTCATCTTCTCTTCACGACACTGTCTTCGGCCCAATATGTGAACAGCCGACGACAGACTTGTCTTCATCGACAACTCATGTCCCTCTAGAAGTTCCGGGCTGAAATAATGATGTTTAAGTTCCCTACCGTACCGCGATGAAAGATTATCGCAGAGTGATTTTCGGAGTTCACCGTCAGCGCCCCCTCTTTCGAGGGCGTTTGGAAAGTCACGCTAGAGCTTTACCGTTCAGAATGTATGACCCATGCGGAGGTTTCGCTTGAGGGATTACCGGTACACAGAAGCCCTGAGTTCGGCTAAAATCACCCACATTTTTTCAAAGATGTCGTTTAATTTTATTCCAAACCTACTCTTTCTCCCTTCACATAATTGGATTTTCAGTCTTCATCGTATCACCTTTATGGCTTCCATCTGACGACGCTGGATCTTATGCTGTGTTCACTGCAAAGTGATAGCAACACTGCTTTAGATCACGGTGGAATGGATTGGAATCATGCCTCGACGCCGCCTTATCTGTATATTTCACAGACCATCTTGAGGCATGAATTTGCTTCTAACACCCACGCAGAATGTACGTGGGATATGAGACTGAAATTTGAATATACTTCAAAATGCCAAGTTGAGATAAGTTTCGGGACTAAATTTTCACAACCATCCTTTACGCTTTTTCGTCGAAGTTTTCCGGATTGCATCCACTTCAAGCCGAAATACTTTCAAAGTTTCAAGTGTCCGATTTGTTGAGCGTGCTGGATGTACCATCCTCGGCAGAGTTTCGCATACGACTTCTTCGCGAGTTGGCCCAAACATCATTACAGCATTACTGTACTCGCTAAACTACTTCCTCAGTAATCTGCTTTATTCTTTCAGGAGACTGCGAATTTCCCACCATAAAGTTTTAAATTCAGCGACGCTCACGAATGGAAATATGCCTTCGCCAAAAAATATACGCCAAGTAAAAGAAAAATATACATTCTTCCGTCAGTTCCATCCAGACTTTACTCTTCTCCACTGCCAGTCGCATAAGGCACCGATTTTTATCGCACTTGCTCATCGCCTCACGCAAAAGGAGTACGTGCAACGAGTCCAACTCCCTTTGTCTGCCTATTTCCCTTCACTCCTGTCAATGAAAGGGGTGCAAAGGCCGGAGGAGGGCGTGATTCGTCGTCGAAATCACTTTTAGACAACACAAACTCCAGCCACGGACTTTACTCAAAGTACAAACATCACGCGGAGCCCAACACTTCTCACCCTTGCAAGCCTACCGATAACTAACTCTGGTCACTCCACGCCCCCTTGCAACTCCAACCCGCAAATGAACGAATCGGACCACAAATCGGTAAACAGTTTATTCCCCCGAATCGTGAATGACTGCACTTTACATGAACCGTTTTCGAAGTTTCCCATAAACATGCCTCTGAGACGGAAAATGGAACAACGAACAAACGACGAACACAAAAACTCAAGTATCAAAAACAACTTGACACCAGGCATAGAATTGGCATCTGAGGACGACGAGCTCTTTCAAGCTTAACACGTTTGAGCTCATAGTAAAACCTGGTGTATTCTTAAAAAGTTGACATTATTACAACAATAAAGCAATCGGATGTATCTTGACAGCAGCACCCTCCACGGTGCGCTCGGTAGGCAAGTTAGAAAGATGACAAAAGTGGATGACGATGAAATATGTGACAGCTGCGACAGCCTACATGCACATGATCGAAGTACGCATAACTCTGAGACGAGAACAACATTACCCACATTATATGATACATAAATTTCATAGCCGGAAGTAACGCCAATCCGATATTCAAGAAACCTATGGTGATGATAACAGAAGAAGCGGGTCAGAATGTGTTCAAATGGAAATGAAACAATGAACGGAAATGCCGCTTAAAGGAAAAATCCACAAGAGATGATAGTTGGGAACCGATCGCGACACTGTGGCGTATACACATCCTTACTGCCTCTCAACAACAATCCACAGTACTCTCCAATGATTGCATTTTACCTTGTATCGAGCCGCAAAAATTGTTCCACAACTACATACATCCAGTGACGTATCGATTTTTCCATAAACCCCCATCAGAAAAGTTTACAGAAAATTGCACTTAATTTTAGCCCTTCCTTTTTTGAGAGAGTGGAATGCAACTTAAAATTGGGAGCCGAATCTAAATAAGCTGAAGAAATGCCCCAACTTAATTTGATATATAACATAATTGATACGCACATCAAAATAAACAAAACTGTGCTTTAGTTCACTGGTTTTAACTGAGAACGAAAGAGTGAACTCAATAGGTGCAATCGGTTCACCAACAAACGGACTCACAGTCACGCAGGTTGCTGTAAAATATCAAACTATTCAGAGCCACGAGCGGTTGCAGATTTCCAAAGTAAATGTCGTGACTTCCAACCTTTGCCATAAGCAAAAGTCCCAACGCACATATCAGAAATGAAATACCACTTGATGCAAGAGTCACTACAGATAGCTATCTACTAGGAGAGCAGCAAATCGATGTGATACACGCCGCATGTAGCCATCCAACAGAAAACATTACCTCAGCACATCAGTCAATGATCCAACATAAAAACGCAACAGGAACCATAATCTACCTACCGTATCACTTGATCTCAGGTGCCTGCATAGTCTCTCTGGACATGAGAAAAACAACAGCGTTTGGGGATATCGATGGAATGAAGTGTAACAAGAGAAAAACGGGAACAGTAAAGAGATAGTACAAGAAAACAAATAGAAACATGCAAGAGAAACAAAACCACAAATTCAACATAGCTGAATAACGATGAAAACGCGCAAGGCGCATTGAATACAAAAGGCCGTGAGGAGAAACCAAAACGACATCATAACATGATAAAGAAATTGTTTGCTGCAAGCAAAATTTCTTAACCACTCAATAGAGCGCGTTCGCATCTCGTACCTCAATAAAAAATGAAAAGGTTGTTCGAAAGGAGCGCCGCTACTGCTGCGCTACCCTCCAGCACCAAAAAACATCTTTGAAACAATAAAAGTAACACTCACATAGCTCACCTAGGCTGTGACAGTCTTCGATGAATCGGCGACATCCTCACTCCCGCCATTTTGGTTGACAAGCTGGTATTCCGCCACATACAGCTTCGGATCGACCAACTGCAACAAGCCCAGCCTCATAGCGGAGTGTACTATCGAGTTTCGAAAAAAGTGAGAAGCAAAAACAAGAAGTGCAGAAATCACAAACCAAAAAGCACATTCGACTTCCAAATGTTTTTAACTTGCAAACTTTGGTTGAAGAGAGTCTCATTCCCAAAATACTTTCATTCTGTAATAACGAAACTGCTCATCTCAACTTCGGACGGTAGTAAACGAGAAAAATTAACCTTCGGAATGGGCGTGATGTGCGTCCTCAGCTCAGCTTCTATGCGCCGCAGGTTGAAACGGTCCTCATAGGTGATTAGGTTGACTGCGATACCCAAATGTCCGAAACGACCCGAACTGCAACTAACCCCTTCCATCATTCTGCGCTTCGCGACAAACTTCATGGAGCCCCACCATCGATATCAAATTATGACTGGCAGCTTAACCAATACAGCACAAAAAAGATGACCCTCACCAGATCATTTGCAGTCCACTTCTTCTCGAGCTCAACTATAGCCACACAAGAGTTTGAAACGACCAATACACATAGGATCGGAGCCCAGCAAAATGCGGGATGGTACTGATGAAATTTTGCTATCCATATATCTACAGATAGGAACGCAAGAAAAAATTTCATGCATGGACTTAGCATAAGATATTTCGGGAATTGTGATATAAATGTGTCGTAAAGCAGTTACATTAACACAAGTGCTACCTATGAGTGAAGTTAAATAAAGAGTATAATGCGTGAATTCGTGACGGCCACACTCACATGTATACCGAGCTGAATTCACTCATAATGGAAACTGATAACGACGACTGAAGCTGCGCTAACTGGATCACTAAAAGCGCTGAGGTAAGCAACAATCAGTGACGCATAAAGGCAAGTACATACGCCGTCCATTACGCAAAGCAACCTAGCTTCGTCTAAAAAAAACATCACCGCAAACTCCTCAGCCGAGGTGCTGTCTCAGTATCGACACTGGCTGATCAATGATCACGACCTAGACGCACGTATAGACAACTTCCCGTTCTGCTGGAACCGTGTGAATTCCCCCAAAAAACCGGTAATGACAGAGAAGAATATTAAACTGCCGCGAGAAAAAGTGCCATGTGATCCGTTTCCTAATAACAGCCAAAAAGCACTACATGACACAGAAAAACACAAGATATCACCTATACATGAATATATTTCGAAACTGGGCACCAGTGCGTCAAACAACAAGTGAAAGAGTCCCATCGAGACACACCCAAAGAAGCCAAATCCTTATCTGACACCAACAACGTTGCATCATCGTCCTGATGACTGTTGGGAAGGAACATCAGAACACTTGAATACAATTTTTGAAGGGCCTCCCAATATGAATAGCCACTGACACTGCACCCTCATGTCAATAACTTCGCGTGGTAGCCGAATGCTTGGTTATTTTCATGACGTTTCACACGTGAAGGTGCCAAACAGCACCCCCGCACACAACCCCATGACAGCTTAGGTAGTAATGGAGAAGAAAGATGTTAGCAGCCAAAGCTTTGCTCGCCGTCTCAGTGTTAGCAAACTGTCGCCGACACTGGTACCGTTGATTTCGACAGATAACGGTGGCCTGCTAAGATCGAAGCGTTTCGCCAATCAATCTTCAGTGTCACCTCACATTACAAGCTTCATTCACAGATCGGAAACACAACCATATAACAAGAAATGACGCACCACGAAAGCGGAGCCACTCCAACTGTTCCCCACTCTTTCGTATATCTGAAAACTGCAGTGACAAAAAAAAAACGCATAAATGAACGTACCGGCCAATGCGATGCAGGTAAGTTTCGGCATTGCGCGGAAAGTCGAAATTGATGACCACGTTGACAGCCTGTATGTCAATACCGCGAGTGAGCAGGTCAGAACATACCAGATTGCGACAACTGCCCCGGCGGAAGTCATGGAATACTCGGTTGCGATGGTTCTGTGCCATGCGCGAATGGATGTAGTAGCACGAGTATCCAATCTCAGTGATCTTCTTCGCCAGGAGCTCCACACGTTGCGTCGAGTTACAGAAAATTATTGATTGATTGATTTGCAACTGAAAATATGCTCATTTACTCCCTTTGCTAGAAAGACACCAAACATTTAGGTCAGCCTTTTCCATATGGCCGTGTCCAGTGCACCGCAAAGGAATGTTGCCGATCCTTCTTCGCAAATGTCAAAAAATTGTTGCAGAAGCCTTAAGTAACCACACTTAGGTGAGCTTTTTCCATACAGCCGTGCTCAATGCACCGCAAATGCATTTTGACGAGCCCTTATTCCAAATGTCAAAAAAAAAAAAAAATTGTTGCAGAAGTCATAAGTGGGCAAAAGTGACCAAAACTCTTTTTGAAGAAAATATATCTGTCAGCTTCCGTGCCCCTTGCATGTTGAAACGCACACATACGAAACAATGCACTTTCTGCTTTTCTTGAACATAGGCGTAGAACTGGGTGATGCCAAGCAGTGTGAGCTCATCCATAAGATTGATCTCGTATGGGTGGTTCATGTGATTATGCATGAAGGTGGCTACCGTGTGAGGGAACGTCGCCGAGTAAAGCATGATTTGCCGTTCGGAAGGAAGAAATTTGATGACGCGATTGAGAATATCTTGGAAATCCTGAGACAAAAGCTTGTCCGCCTCATCGAGTACCAACATCGCGCAATGTGACATATCCGCCACACCCTGCAATCTATACTCTCCAAGCACAGCAGCTAAGCAATGTCCTCAAACGCGAAGTATGACGCAGCTAAAAATTATTTAAAACATTTCAAAGGGCATCGTATTGCTTTATCGTTCATTTTAACGAAATTCTTTCAACACGATATCTTGATAAGGAACAAGTTATCACGTGATATGACAGAAAAAAAAAAAGTGGCAGGTAATGTCATAGCCCCCACAACATGACCTTCGACAGCTTCAATCAACTGCAGCTGTCACCACAAGGCAGACGCTCACATAAACAATCACACATTCACTTTCCTATTGAATAAATTAGTTGTGAGAATGTGGCAGAAACAGCGAACCAAAACCGCATCACTCCGCGGTCGACAAAACAGCAAAGACTTAGCACTCGTGAACATATCTCCTTGGAAAGTTTCCAAATATCCGTGAAACTTTGAAGAGTAAATGGAGGCTTGCCCACTCGAAAACGTTATTTTTGAAGAAGAAAAATGTTGTTTCCGATGATTCGTCAATTGCCTTCTATCACTTTTACGTTCCACCCGTTTGGTTGCGTCAGGTGCGAAGTGTCGCAAGCGTTCATTGAAGTGAACACGAAAGAACAACACATCTCAGTTCACTTATTTAGTATAGAAGACGATCAGCAAGGAAAGACATGATGGCGCGAAAACGCTTGTGGTGATTGCGGTGGAATATTCAGCTATTGAGAAAAGACCTTCTAGAAGAAATAAATCGTGATATCTCAGATTGATCTAATCAACCAATAGAATGAGCACGCCTCAAATACCACAAGGTGGATGTCCTTTGACGAAGGTTTCCGATTTCTTATAATAAACGACATTCTTTTTCTTACTACCCTATCCGAACTAAACTCATCTGCTGACGGACGGCGGAAACGATAAATAAAGAGAAAATCGGATGAACAGCAAACAGATCAGCACGCACCTTGTCGATTAGGTCAAAGACGCGCCCGGGGGTAGCCACCACCAGATGCACAGCACCATTCAGACGCATTATATCGTCTCGCAGATCAGTACCACCGGTTGTCACCATCACCTGCATAATATCATGATCATTATGTGAAAATGAGCTGTAAAGAACAGCACATGAAGTTATTATAAGCACATGAAGGAACACTTCGGAGAAACGAAAGGGGGAGGGACGGAGTGGGACACCTGAAGTGAATACGTATCATCCTCACTCATGCATTCGTCGGAGATATATGACCGCTCCGCTAGTGCCAACTGTACTCCATGACTCTGAACCCGCCCCATCTAGGCCGGATCGCATCACACCACCAAAGTTAACTAGAAATACTTCGAAAAGAATCGTGTAAATACACACAACAATCGTTACAAATGATAATTTACAGAATAAACGCATAAACTGCCAATGAAAATGCTCCATTTTTATCCTTCAAATGAAAACATCATCTTCCCATACTTTCAAGAACCCAGAATTTCAAGCCGTAGACACTACTCAACTTTAGTGTTAAACTCGATGCCAGAATCACTTTCCTTGCCTGTTCACATATTACGCCTAGATACAGCATTACTACTGACATGACTTTCACTACTGCATAAACACTACTCATCCCAGTGAAAAAGTTGGAGGTTGACAGCTTAAAAATTGGTGATTTATGGCGCACTGGGGATAAGAGCATGTTTAAGGTATGCACCAAGCCTCTCTTCCCTCCTAAACTTGAATTTAAAAAAATGCGCTGGTAAACTTCGAAGCAAGTATCACACGATGCTCTCTATTTGACTAAGAAATTACTCAGCACCCAAGATCAATTTTCGGTACACTATAACAGCAGCCTCTGCATAATCAATAAAGTAGTGCACATTGTTTATCACTTTACAAATGCACTTTTAATTGGCCAACATTATTCTGCCTGAGGAACCATCGATTCAGAGTCGCAGACCCCTTCCTTAAAAATATTTAGAGATAAATTTCGATGAGTACGAATAAATACCTTCAAATTGAGATGCTTGCTGAGTTCAACGCAAACTTGTGAAGTTTGGAGGGCGAGCTCTCTAGTGGGCACGATAATCAGTGCTTGAATCTTCTTCAGCTCAGGATCGATCTTCTCGATGCACGGGATGCAATAGGCACCCGTCTTACCCGTTCCATTCTTCGCACGAGCCAGAATGTCCTGCCCTTAAAACATGTAAAGGCAATGCGTCGAACGAGAACTCGAAGACCCTTCAGACTGGGAAAGGAGACCAGGCAAAAGAACGACGATGAACGAGGCAAGCAGCTTCTCACCTGATGCAATTACAGCCATGTGGAGACAGATATTCAACCCTCACTTTTCCTACCATTCGTCAGAGCGAGTTGCATTTGCGTGTCCCAAACTCCCATGACCTTATTATCGATCAGAGGTATCCAGGGCATGCGAAACACAAAGTTCGATTCTGCCGATGAAACACACTACAAAATACACAGTATCAGGCTCAACCTGAACCAGAAAACATCTAGTTCGGCTTCACGCATATGTTTTCATAAGCTGTGATACCAGCTATAATCGAGCACGTAAGAGTTCAGGAACCTCAGGCTCTAGAAGTCTGCTAGTGAATGTATGCCTCCTGAAGAAAATGTGGATGTAACGCTGAGGCTCTCCTTGAACCTACTCCCAACTTTGCTCCGAAGATCGCTGCAAATTTTTTAAATTGCACTTAAATGTGCACTTTTTTCTATGAAACAAGCTCAAAAAACTTATGAAGCAATGGCGTAAACCTCTAGTACCCTATGCATAATCCACTAACTATCACTGCAGTCCAGGGTCTCCAGCCTAGATTTGCCCCCAAATCTCTTGCTCATCTTTCTGACATCGCAAATGCCAAGCCATCTCATGTAAAGAATCAACTCCATCTTCCTCATGACTGATCCAAACTACATGGGAAGGCATATTTCATCAGTTACCAACAACCACTTCAGCTTGGCGCGTTTAGGCTTCCTCTCTTTTTTGGAATCAATAACCGTCTTGATGGCAGAACGATAAAGCTTTCCAGAACACTCCAGTTCTCCTACTAAGTTACACGCAAAATTCACATCAACTGCGAAGTTGGAATACTATAATACAGTTACTTCCCGTCGGATAGTGCTTCATTCGAAATCAACACAAGTCGGTGTGTTGATTCCCATAATATGTTGCAATGACGGACAAAAAGTTTCGGGAAAAGTGATGCCATTTCCGCTGAAGGTATTTTTGCGAATGCAAGAGAGAGAACATTTCTTAATGGCAAACAACTTTCCGAAGTATTTCGAAAGAGAACGGTAAGTAATTTCATATGGAATGTCACAGTTTCGAAGCACACAACGGCACAGATGAAAGTCATCAGAACAATAGGACAGGGTAGTTTGATGCCTATGAGAGCGGGATTCATTGAAAAATCCTTATCATTGATTATTAACAAATCCATCTATGGAATCTGCGTAAACAACGCTTGAATAACGCATTAACTAAAGCAGCATTAGGAACCACGCCTGGGTCTCTGTAATTCAATGTACATCGAGAGAATCCGCAGGCCATTCTAGTGAAAAATTACACAAAAGCGCTCTTCAACAATATTTTAACGCTGGGGTTTTTATTTGCATGTGCCACCTAAATGAGTTTGACCACCGACACGCCAAATCGCTTCTCACTTGGTAGCGACGTAAGGTCGCGGGTTACATGATTAACTTACCGACAAGGATGCTTAGCCCATTATTATAACCCACGTAAAGCTAACTGGAAAGCAAGGAGATAGAGACAGAGTGAGACATACATGGTGGAGTAATGCGGAGGGTTTCCGTGCAAAGGATAACCGCTGTTTGAAAAGGGGGAGGAGGAGGCTGAGAAAAGCTTGAGGTGGACACTTGCGAAAATGAACTAGGGTCTGCCATCAAATTCACGATGATAAAAGTAGAAGAGGAGGGATAATTACTCCACTGCAGTACGTCCACTTCGGTCAATCTGTACCAGCGCACTCATACCACAACACAAAAAAATAAAAAAAATGGGAAGATAACATACGGCCGTTTTATAGCGCAGATCCTTAGCAGGTACCTTGAGGTTCTCCTTCCACGAGTAATCACTATGCGGTACGCTCCCGCCGCCCATTGCTGTGTCAGTTGCCGTTACACTTCACACAGAGAATTAGATCCCTGCAGTAAAAATTCATTAGTTTTTAGATACCGCAAAAAAGAAGGGGAGTGTGGAGTATTATGTTGAGACGACATTGATGTGCAAGCACATGAAAGTGAATCATAGACATTGAAGAAATATTCTCAGATTTCACATCAAAAGAGCTTACTGCAGGTAGCATAAAATATATGAAAGCAACACCCGATCACAATCTCGTAAGTGTAGATTCATCGGTACTTCATTGGCACATAACACCACCTCTAAGTTAAACCTATATGTTCACGTAGCCCCATCCCCCCTACACTGCAGCAACCCTACGGTATTTAAAGTGTGCTGATTCAACATTTATGTGACACCCTTTGGGGCACCGCAAGATTTAATTTTAAAAAATTTCAGCAGACTAGATAGTGCTCAAATCTCCGAAAATACAATGAGTGAACCTTGTTGAAGTATAATTCGTCAGAAAAATCCACATGTACACACGTTTTGCAGTTGGTTAATAAGCTGAATGATAGTGAGAAGTGATAATCTGGTGCGGAATGTTGCAAACTCGTATGCAATAGGCGCTATGGAGATTGATATGCTACTCGTAAGATACATCAAACGAAGCAAGCATAACTAAACTGAAAATGTCACACAACCCGACCACACACGGAGTGACACAAGAATCACTAACACTTTGAAACGAAACCTGGCTGATTAACCGATTCTGAATTTGTGCAACTGGAACGGTTATATGATGAAGCCCTAATGCAGTGATCACGAATCGATGATGAACGTTATTCCATGAGATGGCATTGGTATTATGAAATTAACCACGACGTTCACGCCAACAGAATGGATAGGAACCATACTAAATACGAAAACACAAAATAAAGAGACAAACAGAACCCATCCGATTCATGGTTATGGTGTGCACGGACACACACACGACCACTGACACAGTTTATTCCCTACTGTGAATCCTGATTGACTCACTAAAAATTCAGAGAAGCGGAAAGATGCGACGATCTTCCAAAGAAATATCTCGAATTTGCACACAGCCGCTCATAGTCACTACCACCCTCCTCACATCCACCGACGAGAAAAACAGAGCACAAACCAACCCACCCCCACTCACCGTCAAGACACGCCAACCAATGAAGCTGCTATTTACCGCTATCATATTTAAACTATTTTACTGGCGTCATCCCTCGTTGTCTGGCTCCACCTCATCTCTCGTTGTCTGGTTCCCTCCTTTTTTCCATAAACGGCTTCCAGACGGCAGCATAATTAACATAACAAAGGTAGCATGATTAACATATCCTCTGATATCGTTGTTTAGGAATGGCTCAGTTGTTGGTTGTTATGAAGGCTTGCAAAACAACAATTATAAGCTTCATTTTGAAGGAACCTCCTCTTAATGATATCCAAATCATTTCATTCGGGTGACGTTCTCCATTCATAGTGTATGAAATTTTTATGAATAAGGCGTTCGTTGCACAATTACCCCCTGGTTTAAGCAATATGAGCAGTTGATTCGTGCTGCGTGGATCAATTATTTCATAATGTTGTCGGCTCGTTCTGATTGGCTTAAGGAGTCGAGTGAGGAACATTAGAGTGGTGTTGTTCAGGTAGAAGTTGCAAAAAGTTTTGACATGCAGTAATATGCCTCCGCATAAAGCTAACGTCTATCGAATGCAACGAGAAGTTTTTGCATCGATACAGGTATTCCTTGCTCATCGCTGCTTCCGAGCTGAAATTGATGATAACCTTTCTGAAGTCGGCGAGGCCAGTAGCGACCTGTCAGATGAGAGTATCGCGACACTGTTTCTATTTCTACCTCGTGTAAAGGACCTCTTTGGCAAACATAAGGGTGTTTGCAGATGATCTAAAATTTCACAGAATTCATGAACCCGCGATTGATGGTTATGAACTGCATACTGACTTGTAGGTTTTCTTAAGGACTGTGTCGAGCTTGGCAACCGTATACACATGTTGAAAGGTGTCATCTTTTGCACATCGATTCCATATACGACTACCATTGTCCGGTACCGAATACTGTTTTGCATCCGCAAAACGTTATTCGTGACTAAACTTTTTATGCATTTGCAGATCTCAGTTGGCAGAAGCACTCCCTAAAACGCTA
>QEWY01003204.1:15741-39075 GCA_006503575.1 Baylisascaris schroederi
AGATGAGGCTTCTGACTATTTTTCTGCTTTCCAGCCGCCTTTTCTGTTAAAGCTGAGCGCATTGGGGTTAGAATTTTCGGGGATAGGGTGGCTTTGGACGTTTCAAAGCGTCGCACAATGTGTAGTAAAAATGTCCTGTTTATTAAGCAACAGTTAGAGGCCGAGGTTTTCACCAGCCGCATATATTCATAAGAATGAAAGGTTCAACCGAAAGTCTGCTAGCTCACGCTACTGGTCAATAGCTCCGCCGCAGGCGCAATAATTGGTACCTTCATCCCCAAGGTAGCCTCATAGGTACCGTCGCCAATATTTCCAAGCTTTCGCCGCATAGGTTGTGGCCAACGTTCTGCATCAGCAACCTCTTACTTATTCCATTGATTCCAACATCTTAACTGCACCTTTGAATTCGCCACGAAGAGCAGAACAGCCAGAACCTTTCAGTATGAGGTATGCAATTGAACTTCTCTATCCAAAATTTACACATCATAAACCGAGGCTGATATACAGTTGTTTTCGTTTAAAGCATCAAATTTATATGCAAAAGTTGAAAATGATGATCACTACTGTGTGTCCATGCAATCGCACGAGTGGCAGCAGACTATCTCAGACGTGGCTGAGCAGTATGTGACCGCAATCATCGTTCAGTCCGAACGTATTTTCAATATTTTGCTGCAATTGCGTATTGCTAGTAGCTGAGACGATCAGATCTTGATAGAAACGTCTGATCACTTCCGCGCAGCGGCAGACATTTAATTTCGGGAACGGTTCGGTCTGTCTAGAAAACCAGGGCTTCTGTTGTTCTTTGATCAGTTTATTTGACAGTTTTATCTGTCGTAGCTCTGAGAAACTGGTCTGTTTTAAGGACGGTGGTATTTTAAAATATGAGGCTCTATGGAACTGCCAAAATGTACGCAATTCATTTTTGAACGTCTTTTATGCTATGTTTTGATGCGTTCCTGGGCACAAATGAACAAAACGGGGCTTAACACTTAGCACTGAAGTCATACAAGTCACGAGTACAGTCGCACAGATCATAAAGCAATCACCACTTTTCCTACAGTTCTTTAGCCTGTGTCCAAAAAAACAAAACAGTGGCCCTGTCAATATGATTGCGCGATGGTGCGTCCATATAAAAACACCGATCATATAGTGCATCCAAATTCGTCAATTCTTTGAAACCTGTAAATTTGGCATACAGCAGGCGATTTTAATATTCATACGCAAGTCATGTTGAGTTGCATCTCACTTTACATTTCCGCCAGCTCAGATACTTTGGTGTCATTCCCTGGACAGAACACTGGGTGAGCGGATGATGAGTGCGGATGGTTTGGTTGTGGTCAACTGTCGCGTTTGTGGTCGTGACCAGAACGTGGTCGATATGCACCAGTTTGTGCCATGTTTGCACATATTCTGCAAGGATTGTGTGAAAGAGTGCAGCACTCGTCTTAAAGTGATCTTTTACTTTCGAGAACTCATCAATGTTTGAATGCTTCTGCACCTAGTTGATCTATGAATCGTGGACAAGGGATCGATAATATTGTTGCGGCTCACTGATAACATCAGATTTGTTTAACTGTGGAAGTAGGTGACACCTATGCATTCCAAAACCCGTCCCGATGCCCAAGCTTCAAGGGGTCTCGCTTTCCGTCATGTCAAGAGCACTCGCGTTGTATCTCGCTTCCAGTCTTTCCACTTTTTCGTCGTATTATTTTCTTTTATTCTTCTAAGCAGCATGATTTATTCTTTGTTGATCATCGAATAAAAACTTCTGATGATATCCTATCATTTAGAAACTCCACTTGTATTGCAAATCATATCTCAGTTTTAGGATAGTATATCCACGGATGGGCAGACAAAACAGCAAACCATAACGGTGAGTTTGTTTCATTTTCAAGATGGGAAAAAATAAGCGAAACCGATTAGGAAGAGGACAGAAATAAAATTTCATAATCTGCTGCATTATGGACTCACGCCCTCCATCGAAATATGGAATGCGCCTATGTTTAGTATACATGAGTCCACTTTCTGATCAGTCTTGCCTGTGAAAAGGCACAACGTTCCTCTTTTCTCGCTCATCCGATCCGTTGCACCGAAGATGATCAAGCAACCCCGGCAACTTCTACGCTTTGCGGACCAGCGACTTTCAAGGGTTGACTGGTAAGCACCCTCAAGATTACGAAACATCCACTCTTCTCACTGCTTACATTTCCACATTTGTGGGTTCATTTAGCACAAGCAAAAGTTTGTAACTTGCTTAGGCTAGCAGTTTATGTTCAGAGGGATTAAAAGTTGTGGAAACGAAAATTTGGTGGAAAGACAAGCTAGTGAACTTTGCATAGCGGAATCATCTGGAAATTCCTAGCCTTCACTTGAAAAACTATGAGGAGGGAAAATCGATACGTATTATCATTATAGTGCATAATGGCATGAAGTAACATCGGGTCGTAATGGTAACATAAAGAAAAAAGTCTTGACAAAGCCGCTAATCAAAGCTGGCACACCGAACGTAACGCTAAATTGTGTCATGCACAAACCAGTGAAATTGAATCTTAGATATGGGAAGAGATGATCATTGAAAAGAATGAAGTGGGTTTTTTGGAGATTAGGTTTTACAGTTAGGATATTTCATTAAAATGCATTTGCGTTTGCTCGTTGTAATCTCTAGCTCACTTGTTTAGCACACAAAACAACATTTAGATGGAATACGCTAAACATATTCAGCTCACCTTTGCGAGAAGATACTAGCCTCTATTTTTGTTGCGTTTGATATCCGAAGCAAACCTGGACCTGTATTCAAATTTCAGCATCCGTAACCTGATCACTCTTGTCTTGTGGACAGACGAAATCTCCGCTGTTTGTTACGATTTCTTTATAGCATTGGTGACTTTTGTAGACTTGCCTGCAAGCACATTGCTATTCCCAAATGAGGCCATCTTCCGAGCAAGTCATCGTTATCAATAAATGTGACAACGATATGTGCTCGAGGTAAGCCATTTTGAGTTGCATGTAGTGTAAGTTCTATGATGTGCTGTACAACTCCTCTTTTTTTTATAATTCATGATGTTATGTGTTGCATCCAATTGACCACTTTCCAGGTGTGAATAGCGTTTACTCACGTTTCAGCATCATAAACTCAAAAAACATCGATCATTAGTGCTATAGTGTATAAGTAAACAAGAGAAACTTACATGCGAACGCTGGAAAATCAGGCGTACACAATGCCAATGTAGCAGGAAGCGCTTGCATCTTCCTCTATATTACAGGCTGAACAATCTAAGAGTGGGCATTTTTCGGTTTTGAATATTAGGTGCTGGTGAATTTTTGAAATGCGATGACCTCTCCGCACACCTTAACAACCTCAACTTGTGCAATTTTAGGAAGTTATCAATGTGCGCATCGCAGAAGTTGTCGTCGTGTGTTCATGAGCTATGCGAAACATGCCTCGAGGAGATTATGCGACGTCCCACTTCCAGTTTGTTTTCGCCCTTTTAATGTGCACACAGCACTTGCGGACTGATATATTTTTTCGTCATTATTCCCACTTAAATACTTAATCATAGCGCAAGAGCACTTTATGTTCTAGGTCTGAGGGGTCACCAATATAATATTTAAATATAGGCAAGCAAAAATTGCCCCAATTAAATAAGATTAGCGAAGTGTTCTGAAGAAGCTGCCACACTTTTCCACATTCTTATATCTACCTTTTTGCTACTTAGGTGGACTTGCATCTTGCACTGTTTTCTTCACATTTCGTTGCTTAGTTTCAGTGGTTTCTGAGATGAAACATTCGAACAGGAAGAAACATATACATATGCTTACATACCAGAGTTGCAAATATGCATAAAAAGAACATTTCGGTAAGGTTGACCACTTTCAGTTCAAGCGAACTGCATTCCTATAATCACTATTCTTGCATGAAGATAACTAAAGATGCTCTGTTCACAGTTAATGAATAAAGCAGAGCACATCTTTATTATAGTGGGAGCTTTCGAGGCTAAAGCACTCGCCACATCGCAGAAAGCCGGCAACGCTTGAGTAGTGATAATGGGGAGCGACCAATTGCCGAGAAGGTCTAATGATGCTGTTTGTCGTCACCGTTGCATTCTGATGCAAGATTCTTATAACCGAGGTTTCTTGCTTTCGCCTGATCATTTCGCAGTTATTGTTCTTCAAAGCACTATCGCTAACCATGCTCAGGTTGCCCAGTAGAAACCTGCGGAGAACCAATCGCCAAGTCCGAAGACCAGGATACTTGCGATATATGTGGAAAGCAGCTCGTCGAGGGTAGCTACGTCGCGACGAAGTGTTGCCAAGCAAGACTGTGCTCTGCTTGCTTCGGAGGGAAATTTGGCAGAAAAATAAGCAAATGTTAGTTACTTACACTGGTGATTGATTAGTTTACGCTCAATGGATGCTCCCTAACCACGTACTGCATTTTACCCGTTGGCCGTTGAGTCTGTTGCCAGCCCAACCGAACCAAAATTCGCATCTGATCAATCGCCTGCTCAATTGCAGGTCAGCGAAATATATGCGTTGCAATGGGCATAGGTTGTGCACGCGTAAGTGCATCAGCAAGCATTCGCATATCAAGCGAGCATCCAACCGGTTGATTTGTACCCGTCAGTACCGCATCAATAAAAACTGCGCGTTAGATAAAATTCGATTCAGCTATCACTACTGCATCGTCTGACGAAGCGAGCAAATTAATAATCGATCTGTGTTGCTGCCAATTTGTTGGTTCAGTTATAAACACATATTTCACCGAGTTACTGAAGGGTGCGGCTAGAGAGTAAAAAAACTTAGAAGTGGATCGCTTTCGACCATTTCTCGGTGCTCGACGACCAGTTGCACATCGAGAATTTAGTAAGCAGTATGAATCTAGGAAGAGCCTGTACGTTGAGATGACCGCATGTTAAGGCCCCATGAAAAAACTCAGTGCAGAGAACCTTACGAAGAGTTTCAGATGAAGACCCCTTAAGAGTATGCCGTAAGAAGTGGGAACAATGTCAGCTCGTGCGGAAGTGATACAACTTGGCGCGGGGGTATTTTAAGGGACCAAGCTTATCAACCACCTCGAAGATGGGAACGGGTTTGTTCCAGGATGCTTTGCATTTTCATATACTCAAATCCATATATTTATTCAGCATGTGTGCTCGGGTATGCATGGGTATTGGTATACGGCAAACTTACTTGGATATTTTTATAAAGCACAAGACTGTCATAGACAGGAATTATGAAAAGAAAAGAGGAAAACATAGATGCTTGCTTATTAGTTAGTACACATACTGAGCAGGGAAATTTAAAATCGATATCACTTAAAAGGCACGGAATGACGACTATCTGCGAGAATGACAGTGCGTATGTTTTTAACACGAGACCTGTATTTGGGAGAAACTGTGGTCAGAGAATAACAAGCGACCACAGAATATTCGCGATCAACGCAAAAATCGACGTGGGTGGTCCATTCTATCTGCGATGAGCATGGCCGGAAATACCACAGAATGTTCCATGCTCATGCGCCTAAGAACAACAAATCAGATTTCGAAGAGACTTAGTGAAGTGAATCATCCATCTATCGAAGCGGGGCATTAGCGCGACATCTTTATTGTGAGCAGTTAATGCGCGAAATCACAAATGTTGCATTGCTTGACATCAATGAATGCTCAAAACTCAAGCCCCATTTGAAAATCCTGACATGCATTCCGAGATTGGCAGAAATATTTCAATATGGATAATCTTTTAATGGATTCAATATGCAATTATCTTGGCATGTAACTTCAACAAAATTGAATGCTCACAAAAAGCTTCTTTTCCGTTCCGAAATGAACGTTCACTTTGCAGTGGGATCATCACAGTTGTTAATAAAACTTTCAGGGACATTTGATGCGTTTCAGTTGATAAGACTTAATATGGAAATTCAACCTTAAGGATTCACACGAAAAAGTGTACTTCGCATTGTAAACTCCCAATGATATAAAGGACTTTCAGATATCGCTTTGTTTCCATTGGTTTACGAGAATCGCAAATTTGCAGCACTATGAAAGTATTTCAAGATGCGCAGAAATTTTACTAGCAATGATTAATTCCATAGGATCACCCAAAACAGCTTCCTCCACAATCATTTTCCAACAAAGTTTGACAGTTTATATGAGTGATTCCTTTAATCACTAAAAATTCTCCATGCATATACATTGAAGAAAGTTGAAAGTGGCTGTTGAGGAGAAAAAGATCCAATTTAGATGATCACTATCTTTAATGAACAAATTTCTTTACCCATATGCTGTGAATGCAAATGCGTATCGTATCCTTGCATGAGCTTCTTCGTTATATTACATCTTTACGGTCTATGTCTTCAACTCGTTCGTAGTCAAGAGAATGGCAAAAACTCATTTGTTTACCCTTGAGTGGAATATGAAGGAAAGTAAACTTTTTGGCCGCTTTCATACGCACATTCTCAAAATAGCTAATTGGTCTACATGATATACATGCGTGTCTAGGCGCTAGTTTTAACACTACGTGAGACGTCTTTCATTGGCGAGGATATTCTAGAAGCACATTAGATGACGTCTCAGTAAGGACAAATGCAGATCTGATTTTATTTTAGCCCCAAAGGAAGAAAATGTGAGATGCGAAGAAGGTACCTGTGTCCCGAAAAAGCCCAAAAGATCACTTGGAGATAAAGCAGACAAAGATGAGGAGCCGGTTGCTTTCTGCTTCATTTTCACAGCTTTGACATTTTCCGCACAGTCGTAGGTGTCATTTAAATACGTAACCGACTATCATAGAAAGACTAAACTTGACTAGTTGTTCTGCTTCCATAATTTGCCAAGTGGTAAGATCAGGGAGGGTCAAGGAAGGAGCAGATGGGAAATCTGAAACCAAAATCGGGAACACCTGCTTCGTGACATTCTCGTTGGGCTTAAGGCGCGATGCTCCAGCGCATCAGGCAACATTATACGTGCAACAAAAAGTCGCATGAGGCATTCTTATTCTTATAGACCTGTTACCGGCTAAAAAATTATCAGTAGCATATTCAAAGACAGGAATGGGCGGATGATTGGCGTCCATCAACAGCTCATCTGGCTATAGCTAATTTTGTCCATTGGCTTGCTCGTTTATCGAACCGCCACGAATGAAGTCTTCTTAAAGTTTTCATTTTTGCAAGATCATTTTTTCGGACGCTCAACTCGAACATTATGTGACAGTAGAATTTAAATATTTGCAGTGACTGTGCAGGAGGTGCTACTGCTGACCCGTTTTCCAACAGTCCCTGTTGACCAAATCCGTCAGCATAACGAAATACCTACCACAATCGTGTTGGGTCCGTATATCGGGATTGCCAACATTGGACACATGGAAAATTATTTAGTGGAAAATTACAAAGAGTTTCTGCAGAGAGTAGGTAGAGCCAAGAAAAGTCAAATTCTAGTACACAGACCCATTTCGATTGTCAACCACGGAGGATGCATATCAGAGAATCGTTCGGCGATGATCAAGAAGAGTGTTATAGGCGGCTCAGTGCAAAGGGCAAGAAGGTTGTGATGGCATCCCCCTAAATGGATTTCCTTCCAATGGAGAATGTGATCATGACGTATGTCCGAAGTGCATAGAAAAGATGATCGACGAGTGTCAGTCCACAGGTACGTATTTGCTTGAGAATTCTGAAGTTTTCTGTTGGCGACATGCGAAAGGAAGCCGATTGTCGACCGAGTTGCTGACATCCAATAGTTCCGCGAAGCGTTTCACATGCTCCTTCTGAACAGATGGAAAGCTCTCAAAACCTATCGGAATGCGAAGCAATGTGACGCAATTTGTCGAATTGTTCAGGACATTTGTCCGCTACAGGAAACTTGAAAGCTGTTTGAGAACCTTATATGAAACAACACTTCTCAGGAAGTTCTGATAAACCGATTTGGTGCATTAGGCCGCTTTAGACAACAATGAGTTTTCCCTGCATGAAAAACATGCACAGCACCTCAAAAAACACCCTCAGGTGGAGAAGTGCTCGCTTTCTGTTCTTGATTCGTGTTATAGGTCGTTTCTGTGAATGAACCTTGCATACATTTTATGGATCCTTGTACTATTTTCCACAATCAGTTATGTCGACGGTCCATCTTAAATCCACACTTCCAGTTCGGCATCAGCAGTCGTAGAACTAAGTAACTACAGAAGCAGTGTATCTCCTAGTACCTGTCTACATCTTCAGTGCCACTTCCATATATCAGCACCACCGTGAATGTCCAAGTTTTGCATGACCTTGTGGTATGATATTGCATTCGACTCATATATAAGCACTTCACTCTGTCTTCCTCAACTTTCGCATAATTTTGCATCGCGTTGGCTTAATTCAATATTGGCGAGTAGCTAATCTTTACGTCATTTCTTCAATGAAGACGCAGCAACCAGTACTGTTCGGTCTGTTGGCTTTTTGACTTTCGCGCTGCAGTCGTATTGAGCGATCTAAACTGTCGGTTTTTCCAGTTTTTTTTAACGTCAGTCTGTGAGCCTGACCTATAGCCGTCGGACTAAGACTGTGACGTAGAAATAGGACAGTTTGGACCCCACTGTTTAGCAGGGCCGATCTTAAAATTGGTGTCCACTATCGTAGAAGAAACAAGCAATGAAGGCGGTCAAACATTCCAACAAAAATTGTTGATGGAGAGTCAACACTGGAAGAAATGAGCTGTCACGGATCGTCTCAACCAGAAGCCACCTCTATTCGATCACTACAGTTGAATTCACTGAAAAAAAAGAAGCAAATTTTCAATTCTCTCATCATAGTGCATAAAAGTTGACTACGTACGCAAAGTTTGCGGAGTGAACGGGGTAATCGGGAAATTTCGGCGATATTGTTGTCTGCAACCACTTGAAGGAGGTAGGAAGGGAGAGAGAAGAGGAGAGAATGGAGCAATAAAGATTATTGTTCATACTGCGAAATATTGAATTGAACGTGTTGTTGGGACTGTTTGGTCCACATGCAATCATCGCCCAAACTGCCCTAAAATGAGGAAATGAAACTGGCAGCTGCCACATATGGAATACGCTGTGAATTTTGGTTATTAAGAATAACGCGCTTTATCTCATTTGGCTCTCTCGCTTTAGCTGTCCCCAGGTAATTTAATCTCAGCAGTCGGTAAACCATGAGCTTTCATAAGCATCCAATGAAATTTTGATACCACGTCGGGTATATCCGCAAGACTCACGTATGTTTTTGAGTTTTTGTGGAACTGAGAATTTCCGTTAATTTTCTTCATTTGTTGAGGAAAACTGCATTTTTTTCGCACATGCTTTCTGTCTCTTTGCCTATCAAAATTTGAAATTACAGAGAAATTAGGCTGTATCATCCGTCGTCTTACAGTTCTTCAGTTCCTGCTCGGAAGGCCGCTGGGTGATTTTGACTGCATTAGGAGAGCTCATGGAAGAATCGATTGCTAACAGTTATCGTTGCAAATTTTGCACTGAATTCGTATTCTTTATTAGGAATGATGCGGATGTGTCCCAATGGGCTATGCAGGCAACCGTACGATGTTGAATCGGTTATTGCGTTGAAGGCTCTCATGCTGCAAAAGTGTGATTTCTTTGCTAACTTTGCTCTCGAGAATCAGGGATACGATGCAATCAAGAATGATGCAGTTACGGTGAGTGCGTCTGGAAAAATGTTCTGTGAAAACTTTGCTGAATTCGAAATGAGGAGTTATGCGATCTTCGAATGTGTTGGCTTGCACTTGACACATTTTATCAACCTTCTTTGATAGCAACGTTTTGCATTAATTCGATGTAGGAGACCGGATAATCCGTGTCTAATCTGCACTACAGTATCTGAAGTGTTTTTTTCAAAAATGCAAACTAGATTCAATAAATGAAGCTTGGTTCATGTCGCGAACATTCGCGAAACCGTAACGTCTATTTACGATATCGATACAGCTGGTGAGCCGGAAACGTCAATCAAAAGAGGCATGTGAATGGCATAAGAAGAGCAAATCACAAAGAAGGCGATGTCTATCGCTAAATGCTAATGCACGGTGAGCAAGCATGAATAACACCAGAGGCGCCACTCATGACGCCCTCAACCGTTCACGCTTCTTGCAAGCTTACATCAGTCATTCAACTCGCTCAATGCCCGACAGTGACGACGCATTGAGCTCAGCCTCTTACACGTTTCGACCATGTTCTTCATTTAGCGCTTAGTGCATGTATTTGTACCATTAATCTTCCTGTAAAATGTTCTTACGATTCCTGTTACGAATTGTTATCAGACTTGCAATGTCTTTACTCCTGATGTTAGCCTTTATTAGGCCTGTTTGAGGTCCCATTGATTTACTATATCACGTTTATCCGTTGTGTCGTATATCGCCTCATTGTTTACTCGAATGCCAGGTTTAATTACCCAAGTTTGAGGTCCGACGGGTGGCGAGCCCGCAGTACCAAGCTATCAAACTTGGGACGAAACGGTGACCGATCTAAAAGGGGGCACAAGTGGACGAGCCCACGAATCAGGCCTGTTTAAGACTTTGATATTTCGAATTTTCTTTTATCAAGTTCGAACGACCCGATATTCATTTATAGCGAACAGACAGATAAAGGAGGAGAGCCAAAACTCTCACCCGAATTCGAGACTCTCGAGATAAAACAACACAACCCCTTCCCTTTGTGACAGAGCTACGTGAGGTCAAATATTGAATGTCGTGTTGCGCCATTTAAGCGACGAATTTGCATTGCGAAGCTGTTGTGTTGTAAACCTTCATCTGTATCCGTGCTTATTTGTGCATAAACATTACCACGACTACATCTTCACCTGTATACCCGCAGGGGAACCAACCAATCAGTTAAAGTTCACCGACTCCCGAGAACAAACTTTCTCCCGTGTTCGCTACGGTTCAGCAATATATACGGGCATATAGTGACGCAATAGGTGGTCAGCGTCACCTTTGCATACATAGGTTGTTGTTTCGATGGCGGGCGGAAATGATCCGTTGCATAAGCGAAATCGATATTGCAAAAACATGCAAGTCTATTCGAAGTAATATTTATTGAAAATGGTCTCAATTACAAGAAGTATAGCTTTCTATGTTTAGTTTATCGATGTAACATCTGACTTCGATGTGGATGAGCGAGTGATGGAAGTGAAAGTTGAAACAGACGGCGGTGAAGAAAGTGACGCCAAGGTTATTTTCGATAAGAAAGGAACCGTTGCGGACTACATTCGCGAAGTCCGTAGGACGCTAAAGATCCTTCCATTAGACAAGTTTATCGTGAACGTTTGTCACTTGTTTAATAAAAAAGAACGAAGGAATACGGAACATTTGCTAAGATCTTATCACAATTTTAGTTGGTTATGTGGCAAACAACTTCGTTTAGCATATATGTTCACCGAACAGCAAATCTGTAACTTTCTTTCGCATTTTCAAAGAAAACTGTTGGTCGCACTCGTCTGTTATTCTTCCAAGATCCTACGACGATGAGTACTTTTGCAACAAATTGTGCTTATGATATTTGCATATTTCAATTACACATGCAGCCTTTCATTTGTGTTCGAATAAAAAGCAGTTTGAGATGCTTTTGAAGGCAATTTCGTTTGAGGCCACCCACGACCGGAATATGGTCGAAGGTAAAAGGAAGCAATTCTACTAGATCCTTTTTCAATGCATTCAAATGAGGTGCGCACGTAAGAAGCAGGCAAAATCAACGAACAAGTGGCCGCAGTTCGGCANCCATCGTCTGCAAAAAGAAAATTCTCACCATCTAGCTGCAGGATGCACTCGCATCGGTACCCAATGTACACAACCGCAACTTTCACAGAAACAATTACCTTGGCATGTATCGATAATATGCTCAGATTTTGATCTAATACTTGCTATTTATTATCACGCAAAAGCAGTAATATTTGCTCGTGGTGCATACAATAAGTTGTTCATTTCATTCTAGGTCTATGGATAATATATTCGTCGCGGTGGTGAAAAAACCGATGATAAGAAAGCTGACGAGGAAATGACTGTGAATGCAGCCTCTGTGACGACACCGATCAGTGAGCTCCTTCTCACACCCGATTCTGCAATAATCGTTGATATGAGTGGTATTGTTCAAGCGAAAGTTCCTCCTGTGTAAATTCATAGCAGTTGTCCTCCTTAGAATCTAGTCGTGCGCATTATCAAAAATAAACCATTTCAAAGATAGCATCGCTCCAAGCACATGAAAGGAATAAAGTGATGCAAATCTGATTGATTCTCGACAAGTCCCTGCTGTCTTCTATATTAATGTCGACAGCACAATGATACACACGTGCCATGCATATAATAAAAGATGAAACGGCTGACCAACTACTCTTTGCTTACTTTTAAACAATGCAAATAGGTAGTCAAATACTAGGGAACAAACACTCGAATATTAAGAACTAAAGGAGGTGAGCAAAATTTATGTATTGTATGCAGTCGAGGGCAGACAAATTCTTTTGCTGCAATTCAGCAATATTCTACAGTATGCTGCAACTGCTTATCGATTGTACGAGGCGAGCCGAAAGGGCAAAACAACTCAACAGGCCTTGATCTTTCACTGAAGTTTTTAAGCATTATAACAGAATAAGCAAGACAGAAGCGATATGAAAGACATCGATTGAGTGACTCCGGCTGGGTGCCGTCGAGTTCAGCGCGTTTTTCCATTCGTTTAGCACTGACATGCCTGTTCGCTTACATAGTTCTCCACGAACTTGGGCAAAGACTTTTTCAGGAATATGCAGAAAGTGGCTGTTCTTGTCGTACACATAGTCACTAATAAAACGGCATAGAAAAACTTATAGCAGATTAACATAGGGAAGTGAGGTCATGGCTCCTGGTCGGCCATTCGAGATGTTTTCTAGTGATCTCAGGGGAGAAGGACAACTTCGTCTTGGCACCCACAGAAGGAAGTTTTGAAACGACCTGTTGCCTTAAATAAAGTTGTAGAAGTCATCGGCGATGTTTGCAGTTGGATTTTAAATTGGCGATTTGGTCTGGCGTTTGAGCGTGTCAAATAGAAGTCAGCGGCGACAACTTCGTCGATAAAGAGAGGTTTTAAGAGACTTTCGCACCATGGTCTCACCAACACAGTTACCCACGACCACTTGTCTCCCGTGGGTTTGTATCCGATGAGTAGATGACGTTATGACGATTGATATGACTGTTGAGTTTGGATACTACTTCGTGAAATCGTGAAATTTCGAAAAGGTCCGCCTTGTCAGCTTCCTTTTACTTTTTTCTATCTACCTCTCCCCTATAATTTAATAGGGAAGGGAGGAGTGGGGCTTCTCCCATACATTTTCATATTCTCTGGAAAGATGGAAGAAGAGTACCTACTTCTCCTCCATGATTCTATGCCTATGTTAGGGACACTCGAATCACCTTTCAGCTGTCTTGCGCTGAGCGACTCAGAATTTTCGTCAGTTTTGCTATGCGGTGCATCGACCTAAAGATAGAGTCATCAGTAGTTTTATTTATTCCCACCACCCTCACTCCGGGCCCTTTTTAATGCGGATTTCGCATGCAAGTTTGGTCGTTACCAAATTAATGCTTTTGGCACTTCCGCATGCCCGGAGAGGGTAAGGCGAAGAGAAATCACACGAAGACCACCTGCGGGAATACCTCGATTTCACTCGACCCAATCCTCACCTCGCCAACTTCACATCTGCCCGGCGTACCTTTGTGCATTGCTGGTTCACACTTGTGCGGAATGATGCCTGATGTACGCGATCAAATCCATTTTTATATATTTGGTAGGGTGCGAACTTGGGAACCCCACTTTTTGCCGCCCTTCGGACCACTATCTCCGTCGCGTGCTCCGATTTTTCTGCCATTCTACGGTGTTTGGCGACAGCGAAGTTGGACTGACTTGATTTCGCCTTTATTATGCACGCACATATGACATGTGAAGAATGCACGTTGAGCCCGTTGACAGTAAGATCGAAATGTCTAAGGGACTCGTCGTCTGGTTGCGTCAAGAGTCCCCTTCCTCGGTCTGTGGAGGTACTTCCATTAGTGGTAACTCTTGTTAGTCTTCCGTGACATGCGAAGCCTGTTCCTGGAAGATGTATGCACGGATGGGGAGCAGCATGAGGTTAAGTAGCAACAATTAGGTGGCGGCATGCGGGCACCACGGGAAGAGTAAAATGCGGGAAATGGTATCGGTTATAAGTGAGCACTATTTTCATCGACGCATCATATTTCTATCACACACATTTGGGGATTCAAATTTCACCATTTTTGGTTCGTCCACTGTCTTGTTTCACCTATCAAAGTGAACTTTTCCAGAGGATATCTTTATCGACCTTATTTGCGCTTTTGATTGGGCAAGTTTTTATTGCACTCAATTCGAACTTCCGAACTTTGTGTTTTGAACCTCCGAACAATGTGTCAGGGAATATATCGGGATTACAGTGAAATTCCGGTTTGGATTGTTGTTCACAACTTTCAGTTTCGTTTTTGTTATCCGCTGCAGATTGTTGGTCATGAGCTCGCTCTAATCCAGTCAGTCTTTTCTGTTTCGTTCATGTACTGTTGGAGGGTTCAGAGTGGTTTGCGCGATCTTTTTGTGCATATACACTTCGCACAGTGACGATGTAGCCATGTGAACGAACGGCACATGACTAGACTTGAAATTGCGCAATATTTCGTTGCGTCCCGTCTACTCGATGCGCACGAATTAAGCGACGCGAAGCAATCGGAAGAAAGCAATTGGTGCACATATCAGTTTCCGTTATATTTTTCATCTGCCAGGTAATCAGTTGCCTCAATATACGAGACATAATCAACACGGAGCATAAGCGCGCTTGCCCTGATTTTATGGAGCACATAAACATTGACAACTTCACTTAACTCCGCTTACATAAGTACGAACTGATATATGGGGACAGCTCCAGCTTTCCATATATTCGTCATGATAAGCAAAAGAGTCGCCCGTTTTGTTTCTTATTCTTCATTGATAACGTTCATTAGAGTGATAGAACATGATCAAGCATAATGAAGAAAATAGCCTTGTTGATTTCTCCCTTCAACAGTGCATAAACGGGGAAGTTTTTATAGGAGGAGCAAATCAGAACGGCATAAACGTTTGTATTGTCTGTTGAATTTTTTTCCCCCACCCAAGGCAGTGTAACAGGCATATAGGGTAGAATGGGACCCGACGTGGGAGAAGTCCAGGTGAAGCGACTTAAGCATAAGGTAGCACTGAGGGAGACCATGATACCAGCGAGTGGAACACTCCTTTGAGCACAAGCTGGCGCGAAGCCGCGTCCCAGTCCCACACCCATTGCCGAAGTGCCGAGGAGAGAACTTTTTCTACGAGGAATGAAAACAGTTTCAAGTAGCTCTGGTCTGGATTCCTATCGCATTGACATATGAGCAGAAATTAGGGCCACTCATCTCTGGAGGTTGAGGAGAGAGTAAGGTAACGATGTTTGATTCGTGCGAAAACGGAACAATAATAGGATGGCCTTTACTGAACTTCATCAAGTGAAAATGAGCTTACGATATTTTAATGATTCCATGGCAGCTCCGGCACAAATGTAGTTGTCACGAACCAATGCCAGTGAAATTGTTTTGTGTAAACATGGCGGCGAATTTCTTCTTGTTGTGTTAGCAATGGGTTATCACTTACAGAACTCTGATTGTAGCCTTCTTAATAATAATAAAAGGTTTATATGTATATGAAATCAGCGGAAGGAGCATACAAAGGCTCGATAAGTAAAAACGAGCAGGTTATCATAACAGAAGCGACGTATATTTGATGCTCTAGACAGTATGCAGCAAGCTATATTCTTGAAGGTCTCCTATCATTCCAAAGCGAAGTGCCGTTTGATCCCCTCAGCTAAAATTAGCCTATGGATATGAAGGATTTTTGCGGTTATTGTGAGCTTTATATGTTTACTTTCAGCTACCATCTATCAAGCAATATGGCAAAAGAAAAAACGCATGATCATGATATCGCTACCAATGATCATGTTTATCTTTTGGATGCTTTCAGTGAGATGTCGCAAGGTACGTCCGCTTAAACTTCTACTTTCTCGTACAATTTCTTCGAGCGTATTGATTAATATTGCAATGCATAATTTGTTTTACTTATGAACGAAAACGGTCGTGAATTTCGACAAAATTACATGTCCAGAAATAAACTAGGCGCAAATTTGTACCCACTTCAACCATTTTACCGAAAGCCTTTGATGTTCTTAGTAGCCATTGACGTTTTCACTTCTCTATGGAAATGTTGAAAAAAGCTTGTTTTACTATTGAATATTCATCGTTATTTTAGATTGTTTAGCTGCTTCTATGGGCAAAATAGAAAATTTTTGTTTCGTCGCATAAATATGAATTTCTGATAGCATATATGATGGACGTATGCAGTGGCAGGCCACCTGTCACTTATAAGTGAATACCATTTGAACGAGGTCTTTCGATGTTTGTTTCAAGGATTCTGTTGAGCTTATAATCTTTATATTGAATGTAGGCGCATCCTTCTTCGCATATCTAGTGGCAAGGTCTCTGCCTTAGTGAGGGCTTTAACGAATTCTTTGTGAGAGGTTAAAAAAAAAATTTTACACGTTCCTCATTCAGGATTCTGCAAATCTTCTATATAACTCATCTTTTCGAGTATTTCTGTCGTTGAACGTAATGAGAGTGACTCATTCCGAATCATGGGTAGGCAGCTGATTAGCGGATTCATGTTGAAAGCGATTTGACTATCCAACGTTAACGTTGCAGATGAACTTGATCTTGCAGGGAGCTTCCTTGCTAGAACTGCTGTCATGGTCAGTTACACTTGATCATCATGCCACTCAGGTCCCACCGTTGCTGCTGAACGGCTATTTGGATGGCGAAAAATGTCGGAAGGCTCTTACCGATGTTAATTTTGCAAGAGCGGCCGGAAAGGTATGGTGGTGGTGTCATTTTGATTGATCCTGAGCGAATGTCTTGTAAAAAGCAGCATATAGAGATTGAGAAAAGTTTTTGAGACAGCTGAAATGTTTACGAATCATTAAGTTAATGCAATCTGAGATAACAGTTCGGCAGGTGGTCCGTTGTATAGTTATTGTTGAAGAAATAACCTTCGTAATTAATTTAAGGGAATAAAGGAGTGAAAACCTATGCTGATGCTAAAGAAGCATTTCCCACGGTTGAGAGGTTCACGTTGAGAGGCTTCTACTGACAACGCTTTAGGTGATTTTAAACTTTTTCACGCTTCATCACTTCATTTAGGCGAATTAGCGTCCCCAAAATCTTTTTCATGCTTTGATATGTTAATTCCTAATCTTTATATGTTCTCTGCATAAGTATAGTTAATGCTCTCACATTTCCTAGGTTACCATGTAAAATAATCTCTTATTCGAACGCAACGATTTGCAAAGATTTTGTTTGGTGATTAACTATGCTGAATAGCTGTGTTTGTTGGCGCGAAAGCAGTTTCTTCTCGCTATGGTTCGTGTTCTAGGTGTCACGTGGGTGGGGAATGGGTTTTACAATAGGGAAGACGAGATGTAAGAATGAAATGGCCAAGGTTGCGTTCCCCATAAATCATTATGAATGAAGCATTGCGATTGTAGCGTGAGGCATCCGGAAAGCGTTTTCGTCTATGGTCACATTATGACTCTTCTCTGCTCCACCATGTTCTAATTCCCCTAATTTCAGTGTTCCATGTCCATTTTTCCTGTCTCACCTAATCTGCTTGCGAACTTGTGGTCTCAGAGTGACAACTGCGGGTGTTGTGTTAGTGGAGACATGCGTGCTTCGCATCGAACGTTGCAGTCCTTTTTTGCTATGGTCTACTGCTAATCATCGAGATACGAAGACAATCCTGTAAACCATATAGAACTCCTTGAAAGCGTTCCCTTTCTTTCAGAAGCTAGTACATCAGGACACTCATAAAAAAGCAGATGGTAGGGTTGATAGTGCGAAGATGAAGGCCTCTAATGTGTGTAGTGCACAATATCTAAAGAAGCAGTTGAAATTTGGGGTTATGGGACACGAAATTTGAATGGCTGAATGCTACGGTTATGATATACTTTAGTCAGCAGCAAGTCAAAAGCTCCAGCGGCTTCTTGGCTTCACTGAACTAATGGCAAAAATATCACACTTCCAGGTGATTTCAGTTTAAAAATCCTGAGATTTTTAATCCGTCACGTATTTCATTCATCAGATTATCTATCCTCACTTCCTTAAAATGCAGAAACTGGTTCTCATTCCTCACTTGCCATAGAGGAGAAGATTATGCGCCCATGATCTATACCATCCTGATCTGAAAATCGTGTTCACTCCGACTCACCTGACGATCCATCCGTTCACAAGGGTCAGCGCGGATCTGTCGAGTTCCATTCGCTTACTCGATTTTTCAGCAGTAGGGGTTTGCGGCAACAACGTTTGGATTGCTAGGCCTTATATCCCTATAGCCATGGTTTGCCTTTCCACACTTAGCCGAGATGATCACTGAGGATCAGACACGCAATCATCACCCCGTGATCTACTGGGACCTTTCCAGCATGGCTGGACTCGACAGAGCATAGCGTTCCGCTGATATAACCCCTCAGAACCCGTTGCCCGTTCCATACCGCGAAGAGGTGGTGGAGTATGCTTGTGGAACCAAAAATCATATGGAGAGCGTAAATTTATTTCCCTTAAATCGTATAGAAAAGTGACTGTAAAGCTTCAGAAGAGGATCACATTTGCTGATCCAGGTGACCTACCAATGGACTGTGAATCAGTTTTTCACCGTGGTTTCTATGCCGGTCATCCGATGAGCAGGGAGGAAGCCGAATCACCGATTGCATACGCTCGAGTCGTTTTCAGAGTAAGCCACTTTTGAGCATGGAATGCGAACTTCTTGTTCAACACTGCGCAAACTATGATATCGAGCAGTGTTTTTTCTTCAGCAATTTTATTCGATAAATTTGCAGACATGATGCTGTGCCTAATCGCACTCTCAGTCAGAGAAAGTTATTTGCGTATGTTCTTTCTTATTCTCAGAATGAATATTTTCGAAAAATAAAATAAGTGTCGCGTGGAATCCAAAGTTTGTCTCAACCTTTGGATTAGCCACGCAATGATGCAAACTCATTCGTTTCATCATTTTGAAATGAGGAGAGGGGGGAGGAACTGCGCTAATTTCCCTCTTTTTTTCGCACCGACAATGTTCACTGTTATCTTTAAAGGCGCTACGGTATGCCCGTTGTGCTTCCTTTGTTCTCCGATTCATTCTCATATCTGAACACACTTGACATCACATAATCTCGGACAAATATAAAAGTTCACCACGGAGATCAGCATTAGTCTCGCATCGTCTTCCCTCCCACCTCAAAACTATGGAACGAAAAAGTTCGCATCATTGCGCACTCAGACACACATTCATATACGTATACATTTCCTGTATTCCACATTGCGGCTGCACTATTGAAGAAGCGTATTAAAAATATTTGGCACATTTCAGTATGCAACTGATCATACAACTGACCATCTGCAATTTCAATGACTGAGGATTCAAGATTCTATTTAGAACGTGTTGGACATGGAACATGTGGTGCAGTGTGAAATTTTTGTCAATAAAAATTTGTAAACTTCATCCTTTCATCCTCAGCCATTACCGAAAGCGCAATGAGGGGCTAGTGAGTAGGAGACGCACAAAACGTGTCCATAGAGGCATAGGCGAAGATGAGCGGGGCGATGTTTTAAGGGTGCTGATCGAGTCGAGACGTCCGCGATGATGAGCAGATGCTTGCCTTTACATCTCGCATTGCAAAGCGTTTGCAGGGATCTAATGCGAACAGAATACAATCGTTGAGACATACGGCATGCCGTAATGACTGGATCACTTTAAGGATTACTACATGCAAGAGGCAATGTTTAACGTGATGTATGCTCCACAAAACGAGTTCTGCTATATAATCGACAAGAAAGCATCTTTGGAATTCCACGCCAGGATGCGCAATCTCTCGGCTTGTTTTCCCAATGTGCACATAAGTGAGACAGAGTATTCGGTGAGCGGTGGCGGCCGCAATATGATCAGAAGTTTGCTGCAATGTATGAGGATTCTGGTTCGCTATCCCAACTGGAAATATGTTTTTCTTTTGCAGGTGAGCAGTTTGTGTATTTTTGCATAGCAGTTGGATTAGTGCGAATAATGACTCTCATTGCACCCACCGAAATTTGCGATCCTGGCATAAGCGGTTCCCGACTCGAAACTACAGGACACACGGGCAGACAGACAGACACATACATGTGTGCATAGCATGGAGTCACCATAGTGCGATCTGACAGAGAAAAATTGCAAAAGCATGTAATAAGTGAACCGATTCACTCAATATTTTCCGTAAACCACTATTCGATACAAAAATTTTTGGCACGTTAGATTTTTTAATCCTCGAATAAAGTATTAACTGATCCGAGACGAGCATCACACGTCAGCGGTGAAATATGAACTGGCGCGACTGCCGTTGCATGTGTAGATTACTTAACTGAAGTAGCGTATAGACTCGATTGAAAGGCTGCATTGCCTATCATTTTGGAAGGCTGACTACTAATTTTAAAGCTTTAAACTTTCCACATCCAGACTCAAAATTTCGTTAGATTTCGTGAACGTAAACTGATCTTTCTTCATACAGCTCACGATGTCCGCAATAAGGGAAGTAAGTTTATGCGCATACAGTGGAACTAATATAAAGCTACTGGAGACGAAATTTGATGTTGAAGAGTTGAGCGTTTGAGCACCCCATCAACCTTTTTGTCCCGATGCGAAATATTTAGCAGCCATGCACACCTTTGCCTGGGCATGCAGTGAAATTCATCTGCCCAATTCTATGCTTCTAGGAATTTGCGGAATCAACAGTCGATTTTATTGCGCATTTCTTGCATGCTTCGATCAAATGCAGTTTTCAGAATCACGATTTTCCACTGAAGACTAATGCCGAACTTGTCACAATTCTCAGCATTTTCAACGGCTCGAATGATGTGGAAATGAAAGTGCCTCAAGCGTCGATGAATTTTAGCTGGAAATTCAGCTCGCTAAACCTCTTTCGAGGTATGTCAAACGAATAGGTAATCGAAACAATAATTGATCGTTTCAAAAGTCATCGAAAGAGATGCAAAATACAGAATGCAGAAAGAATTTGAATTTAACCAAAGAAAAAGCCCAGATTAATGAAATACAACGTTGGGCGACCCAAAGTACACGATGCCTCGTCAATGCTTCTTCACTTTACGCAATCGTTATTTCGTAATGTGTGTGTCCTCATGGCAACATTAACTCTCGCATAAAGCCTATTCGAACATCACATCATAAGGCGGCGCATCACGCGGGAAAATATCGCCACCATCGTCGGCATTGACAGTTGGAAGTTTGGCTCAACTGTAAACAAAATTTCCGACGAACAACAGAAACGCTCGAAATCTCAGCATTGTAAATCGATTTATTCGGTGATTGAGAATGAGATGGATGTGGCACGATGAGGTCTTCATATATACAACTGTGTGGTTACATTCCGAAACTTTAATATTTTCAATATTTTTCATCATTTATGTGAAGATTACTCGTACTCAATTATTCACGCCTAGAAAGCATATGATACAATGCACATGCATGATTCATAGACTTGAATGATGTAGATGGGGATCACACTTCACAGCCCCATTTCAGATTGTACTTGCAACTGTCTCGAAAAATAACTGGAGGAGGAGGGTAAATTTTGTATCTCACGACCTCCTTATGCGGTGTTCATAGCTGTAATTATAGTAGGATGCGAATGAGAGCGAATAATCGCAAGCGAATAATTGCATTGATGCTTGCAGATAAACGACGCAACGACGACCATCGATTGTATTCAGCAAAGGGAGGTGTCCAGTCGATATTCTCGCGTGCATCTGCAGAATATTTCCTGAATATACTCAATGTATCTACATTTTTGAACGATTTGGATAAGATCAAATTTGGTGCTGATGAGATGTTTTTCGCCACGCTGAATATGCAAGATGAAGTCGGTCAGTGTTTATTAAAATATCACAAAAGTTTTCCTTTCAAATATTTCCGCGATCAGCCAAAATGAAGGAGGCTATGTGGGTAAGAGATGGGATTACTATAAATCGAAGGATAAGAAGCTTCGCAAGAGATAAAAGTGAAGTTTTGCCAAACATAAGACGGCACGTTATATACGGCCCACGTGCTCGCACATTTACACAACAAATTGGCGTGAAAGGCATAAAATATGCAGATCGCATCGTCATTTTAGTGTGTTTTCCCAGTTTTTGTTTTATGCTTGAATTCACAGAATTTTTTGCGTCAGGATGGACAGTTTCTACGGCGCACGCAATTTGTTGGCGGTCACGATGGTCGCCATGCAGAATTGCGTGATATTTTAATTATTTTCGGAGAGGTATCATGCTTCAGAATATTACCATAGAGCAGTTTAATCTGAGGAGAGTTCCAGTTCGCACAAACATTCATGTGGTCGTCACTTTCACGAACTTTCTAATGGGCTGTCTCGCATTGAACAATGTCGGTTGATTAGACTTTCAGCTGCACCGCAATAGAAACCTTTCCATTGCTTCCGCATTATTCCCTTTTTGCGGTACGTGGCGGAGCCCGTTCAGATGCATGGATACCGTTTAATATGATGGGCACAGTCGTCAACGATTACATTTTCAGGTGTGCCAGGCGGTTTCACGCGACGATGTCTTAGTTCGAAATCGTTCTACGCTAGCAAGTAAGCCATCGTTCGTGTTTGCCACTTCGCGCATGATGGAGAACGAAGTGAGAATTCCTCATTGGGCTCCTCCCCTTCCCAACCGCTATCCCACCACAGTTCGGGTCGAGTGTTGCTTCAATTCTCCAACGGACACAATTTTCGCATAAACGTCTAGGGCTAATCTTTTCGCTCTGTTATTTCTCGGCCGATCAGAATGGTCAGTCGTTGACCTCTAATCTCTATTCTATTGTGTTTCAGTTGGGTGGTAAGAGTTGATTCGCTCATAGTCTCCCTAAATCAATTGTGACTAAGAAGGTGTATGAAAAAGACAAAGTCTGAAGGTAAGCCAGAATTTTCTGCACTTCGACCTTCCCGACAACATCATGCATGAAAATTTAAATAGTCTCCTGGGGGTATCGGTTGCGAAAGTTGGAATTCCTAGCATTTCTTTGAATGCTTCAATAATTTATAACTCCCGCTGCTTGGCAAGAAAATATACGTTAAAGACCGGACCTCAACTCTTCCACTAATCTTCATCTGCCTCTATTCCAATACAGCTGTTTCGATCGTACACAAAAGAATCCTCTCAATAGACCATAATTGAAAAGGCCTGCTAGAGGAGGTGCTGGTGCACGTTTGCAATTCCG